>OMKL01003441.1:9187-34782 GCA_900302295.1 Parasudis fraserbrunneri
CTACACCCCCCTGGCTTGGCTCCTCTCAACAACAGCAGTGTTGTGTGCACTGTTGTGTTTTATGGATAGCCTACATTTTAATTTGGTTCAATGATTTATGTAACTGACTTCATGTTTTGTGATGGTTGGCATCTTCATTATAAAGATGCCAACCAGTGTTTACATGCCTCAGGAGAATGTGTTGTCATTACATTGTACAGTGTGTGTGTGTGTGTGTGTGTCCATGCAACAGCCTCGCGGCAGCACCTTCCCCATGCTGGAGGGTCCCAACAGCCAGGAGACGGAGGAGGACAAGGAGTGTGTGATCACCCCGAGCACCAGCGTCAAGTTCAACGCCGCGCTGCGGGAGAGACACCGTATCAACTTCATGAGGAACTACCTGCTTCTCATAGGTGAGACCCTCCTGTTTTCATTTCACCTAAGACGGATCAAACCTGGACTCACATTCTTCTTCTCTGATTTAGAGTGGTAAAGATACCATATACCATATGCATACTTAACTGTACATCACATCAAACATTATGAGTTTCATAGGCCTTGTGCTATCCAAGTTGCCCAGTTTCATGCTTAATTGGCCTATGAAACTCATTACAACTTGTGATATGATGTACAGTTTGCAGCCATTTCCTATGTATATATATATGTATATATATATATATATATAAATATGATGACGCATCTGATTATACTGTAAGTTCCCTCTTTTGGAAAAGAATATGTGTCATGGTTTTTGAAGGCAAAAACGCTTGCCCCATTGGATTGGATCGGTGCCTGGTGAGAGGATGCAGCACAGTGCAAACTTTCTCAATACTAAAGGGATTGGTTAAATTATGGCCTGTACTAGTCAACATCATGACACAATGTTTAAACAGGGCCTGGGTTTAAAAAAAAAAAAAAAAAAAAGGAAAAAAAAGTGACCATGTCCTTTAATTTTGAGTACTTGCTGATGGCAAGTATTGAGCTGAGCACTTGTATTGATATGGAATATTTTGGCTACACTATTGAAAATTTTATTAGATTTCAAAACCTTTTTATTAGTCAACTTCCTTAAATGAAATACCATTGTGGGCTTCACTAAAACCACGTACCAAGTACTTGAGCCTTATACTGTTATCTGGGTCAGTGCACCACTCACTGATTGACCTTGCCCACCACAATGGAACCTGTAGAATTACCCCAAAGAACTCTCCATAGTGCTAAGCATGATCAAGCTAACGCTTGGTAGTCTCTTAAAATGTTTAATCTAGGAAGGGAAGTATGGCTGATACAGGCTGATATATCATTGAGCCAAGAGATCTGATTGAATCTTGACTAGATACGATGTAAAGATGCAAGGGAAGGAAGAGCACACATGCTTCCAGTATGGGTTCAGTTGCTATATTGTGGATGAGACTGCCCTCTGCTGGCTGAGTCAAATACGTAGCTGGAGCCATGGTTTGATTAGATGTTACTAAAGAAGACTGGTCAAACAGGGCAGTTACAATTAGACTGAATTACATGAGTATTTACAAGATACTACGCTAAATAAATAGATATATAAATAAACAAACAAAGCCGGAAACAAAATGATTTCGTATAGGTATAGAGCACTGTTGAGATATTTGTTTTTATCAGTGTTATTATGTGTGGAATGGTGGATTTTTCCTCCCCCACCTTTCCATTCTTTATTTGGAGAGTAGCAGGAATTTATGGTTTCTTGTTGGGCGTACGATGATTATGCAGATGATGATGATGATGATGATGATGATGCTGATGAATGGATTTTTCTCTGTCTCAGGTCATCATGAGACGCCTCCAGAAGCTCACACCAAGATCCTGGAGAAGTTCCCTGACAGCATCCCTCGTAACCAGGGCAACGTCATCCCACCCACCACTGACAAGACCATAGAGGAGGTGTGTGTGTGTGTGTGTGTGTGTGTGTGTGTGTGTGCGTGTGTGCGTGTGTGTGTGCTTATCTGTCTGCCTCACTGTGCTGCCCATAAAGTACTGTGATAAAGCTGCGCCGTGTCCTTTTAGGAGAGTTTTGCTTTTTGGGTGTATTTTCATAACTGAATAAATAGGGACAAAATGTGTGTCTGAAAAGCTGACAGAGGCTATAAAGCTAACCTAGAAAGTACCCGTGTCACTGTTTACATGTCCAGGACCAACAATTTAGTTTACAAGTCATAGTTACCACACAAGGACTTAGACTTACAAAGAATTATCTTCGAGGATTACGTTTGGTACACACTGCCTGTTTTTTTGTTCTTGACAACACAAGATAGAATATCTAAACTATGTAATAACTAAAAAAAATGCTTCAGTCGTGTAAAAGTAATTTTTTACTAATGCCAACCACTCACCTCTTGTTTCTCACCCGACCTACCTCCTTCATTCCCTCCCCTCTCCCTCCGTTTCACAGAAGGTGAATGAGAGCGGTATGGATGACGGCCCGCCTCCACCTCGGCCAGAGACCTCCATCCAGGAGCCGGGGGCCAGTGGGCGCTTGGTCCGGCCGGAGGCCCCCGTGGACTCCATGCTCAAAGACATGGCCACCATCATCTTCTCCACCTTCCTCCTGGCTGGCTGGGTGGCCTTCGTCATCACCTACCCCAAGGTTAGTCAACCACGCCACCTGGTGGGCGGTGAGTGGACCTGTCACTGATGGTGATAAAATCAGTTGTGTTGGGTGGAGAAAATGTATTGAAAAAGGTATCAACTAAATATTTGACTTGTGTGTAGAAACTGTGTTTTGGCACGTGAACCCTTATTATATGGATTGCGTCAATTTGTAATTCACTCAAGTCAGAATGTTAACAGAAACTGCAGTTCTTCTGTTGGTGATGGATGGTGTGTTATCTCTTAGACTGGATAACAACCGCCTCATGCCAAAGATGTTTCACTTCCTGGCTTGATTTGAATTGAAAGTGATTTGACTAACACACACACACAGCACCTATTATAATGGTCCTGTGTAGCTCAATGGGTACAACATGGCACCGACATGTTCGGGGGTTTGTTTCCTACTTGGGGCCACCCATGTTAAAAAATACACTGTGTGCAATGGTGATAGTGTAAAGCACTTTGGATAAAAGTATCCATCAAAACACATGTTATTTGGCCACCATCTTACCCTTCCTTGCTCTCCTCTCCCATTCCAGAGTATGCAGAAGCAGCAGCAGCTTCAGCACCAGGAGTTCCAGAAACAGATGGAGGAGAAGCTGGAGCTCCTCCACAGACAGCAGCCTTTCCCTGTACCCGCTGACCTGGGCCTGAGCCTAGCTCCAGACGCTGACTACCTGGAGGTGGCCCGCGCCCGCTCAGAGAGCTCGGATCACAGCAGCCCCAACATCACCCCCCGCGCATCCAACCACTCCAACCTGTCTGTGTCCGAGCTGGGCAGCTCTGCCAACGAGCACGAGGAGGGAGGTGAGGGATGACGGTCTGACAGATATGAGGAATGCACACAAACATGCACTTGCACTCACACACAAATGGATTTGGTCAGCGTTAGTAATTCTACCTGCAAATATATTTTAAAAATGATGACCACATTAGAGAAGTCGACTTTGATCCCTGTTAGTTATTATTCGTTTTTTTATGACCCATCCGTTCAGGCCTGGATCCAGACCCTGAATAGTCAATCGTTGTCCTGCCTACTTTCAAATTATTTTGCGAGTCACGATCTGGTGTTTCTTTCCTCATTGGCTCTTTCTGCTGTTGTACATCCTTTCGGGCCATTCAGCATCACCTGGATCTCTAGTCCCGCCTAGGAAAGGTGTTCTTGACGTCGACCAACATCGCAAGCATTAGCTAACTTGTTGGATACGTTGGCTAGCTAGGTTATTCTTTTGCATAGCATTCAGCGTTCACGTAGCATACAATGGCCTGGGGAGGACGAGGTTAAGCTAGGTAGACATGAGTCTTTGGTTGCTATGGCGTTATGTGATTAGTGTGGCTCATAGACATTATTATATAAGCCAGTCTTCAAGGACTCCATCCTTGGCAACGCCCCTCTCTTAAATTGGTCCGACTGGAAGCACTTGCAGACTGAATGATGAAGTGACACAGAATTCTGATGATCAGGCAACATCCCTACAATCAACTGTCAAAACTTCATTGAAGACACTGTGAATGTGTATGATCCTGACATGTATTTGCTTTATCAGAGGAGGACTCCAGTATTGTGAGAGTGGGCAACATAACCTTCAGCCCCAGGAACGTCCTGGGACACGGTGCAGAGGGAACCATTGTATACAAGTAAGTCTGAATCCCCCGTCTACCACCAGCCCCAAGGAGTTATGGTTTAGTAATGCTTGAGTGCTGAATTTTGTTACTTTTTTTGAATGATCATTCAAGTTACATTTATAATTTTCAACCTAGATGTACCTATTGATTCCAACTACAATCACCACCATTGAGTGAGTTGGATTTTCTGGGCACTCGAGTTCGATGCAGTTCTCGGGAGTGCGCTGCAGTTCTTTTGTCTTTGTCTGTTGCCGCTGTTGGATTTAATTGCAGCCCGTTTTAGAGCCCAGAAAACACAACTCATTCAATAGTGGTCCAATGGAGGAGATCTGAGTCGTCATTGATCGGTGGGACGCCACCTGATGGAAAAGCAGGGTATTGGTTGAAAAGAAGTAGGAATAATTCTTTCATATGGTCATGGAAAAACCTAACACTGTATATCCCCTCTCTCTCCACCAGGGGTCAGTTTGACAACCGTCCAGTGGCGGTGAAGCGGATTCTCCCAGAGTGCTTCAGCTTTGCCGACAGGGAGGTGCAGCTGCTTAGGGAGTCAGACGAGCACCCTAACGTCATCCGCTACTTCTGCACAGAGAGGGACCGCCAGTTCCAGTACATCGCCATCGAGCTGTGCGCCGCCTCGCTGCAGGAGGTACCAAAATTGCCACTCGGAACACCTCAACACCACCAGGGTCGTGAGTCAACTGACAGATCCCAAGCCCCGCCCTCTTTATTTGACCCTCCAATCACAATGGTTGCTTTCCTCGGTCATGCTGAGAGGGCTGAGCTTGGGATCAGTCAATTCACTTCGAGTTCAGTCAATTAAAATGTAAACAGAAACCTCTGCTTAAGATGGAGTTGCAGACGTTGGAGGGTTCATTCTGAGTTACTTGTTACAGGTTGGATAGGACAGCTTTGTCATACTAATGGTATTCCAATATTTGAATTTGGAAGAAAAATCACTTCTCACTGAATTGATTGGATTGGAAGTGGTCCCAGCCTTGCCCATCATTCACTTTTTATCTGACTGCATATTCTGTAGGTGTGATGGATTTAGTGGTCAGAAAGCGTATGGCAAGTCTCTTTTAATAATTTATGAAAATGATGCAAGCCCATAGCAGTGAGAAACGTATTGGAACGTTTAATTCATTCCTTTTGTTTTATCTGTACTGATTCTCACCATGGTCCTTGTGTTTGTTCTTGCAGTATGTGGAGAAGAAGGATTTTGAGCGTCATGGACTGGAGCCAGTGACACTGCTTCAACAGACCATGTCAGGACTGGCTCACCTGCACTCTCTAAACATAGGTAACAGTCAGTACAAGGTCCTGCTGACATCCCTTTTGATTGACTATTGGCTGTGTGTCAGAGTACATCACAGTGTTTCCACTACAGTTGTTTGTAGCAGTGGTGGTTTGGGTTAATTATGGTTTTGGTTCCATGCCAATACCTGTTTTTGAACCCAATTAAGGTTCTAGTGCAGGTTTGTAGTCCCCCAAAAATGGTCTCTTAAGAATATTAGTTCTTACGGGGAGAGTTCCGATTTTTTTTACATAAAGTGGAATGAAATACTTGCCAGTAGAGTCAACGATGGATAGCCATTAGCTGACTTACCAAGTCCTGTGGTCGGAGGTCTGGCTGTGTTCCTAGCTAGCTGGGCAGTTTCCAACAGGCAACACATGGGGTCCGTTAACCAAAATATTTGAAGCCACACCACAACATGAACACAACAGTTTTAACCATCCACAACAGTCCTCATGTATTTCCGATGCTTGATTCTTCTCTCAGACCGATGCGATATGTAGGAACTATTTTGTTTCTTGAAGAACGGCAGTGTATTACCACGCACTGGGGCCTGTTCACATATCACACATCGGTCTGAGAGAAGAATCGAGTGTCAGAAATACATGAGAACTGTTGTATTTTGTCCTGGATGGTTAAAACCTTTGTTTGCATGTCGTGATGTGGCTTAAAATATTTTTCTTTTACGGTCCCCATAAGCTGCCTGGCTAGCTTGGAACACAGCCAGAAGTCGGTGAGTCAACTGATGGAAAAAAATATATAAAACCAAAAATAATATACAAAAACTGCTCTGTTTTTCTCTCTTCACATTCTCCTCTAGTTGTTGTGGTAACATTAATGTTCTTTCTGTTCGGCACCACCACTGCTCAATGACCACAGAAGACACGCTGCATCATCTGCGTGTCCATAGTAACTGACTTCATTCCATTTCCTCCCCCTCTGTCCACTGTCCAGTCCACCGGGACCTGAAGCCCCACAACATCCTGGTGTCCATGCCCAACGCGCACGGCCGGGTGAAGGCCATGATCTCTGATTTTGGCCTGTGTAAGAAGCTGGCGGTGGGCCGTCACAGCTTCAGCAGGAGGTCCGGTGTGCCAGGAACTGAAGGCTGGATCGCCCCTGAGGTCCTGAGTGAAGACTGTAAAGACAACCCGGTGAGTCAGTGGGAATTAATATCCCAAGGATGTTTTTTGTCTAGGGTATGTCCTTGACTGGGGGGCTGGAGTTTCATGGCCTTGCCCGTAAAATGATGAAATCCCAGGCCTGTCCTCAACTAAAGACATTTTTAGTTGACTAATAATCCTAGGATTTTTATGATCTTTTATGGTCAAATCTGTAAAATTTGGTTTTCCACATTGTTCTGTTGCAAAATGAATGCAATCATGCAGAAGGATCTCTTAAACTGAGCGCTAATTGAAGACCGAAGCATCTTTGTGAATATCACCATTGAGATATGCTTAAGATTTACAAAAACAATAAGTCATTCAGCATGGGAAAAAATAAATATAAAAATGACTAATTGACTAATGACTATTGACTAATTGACTAAGTCTACATTTTCCTTAACATTTCTCTGTAATGGTCTTTGGTGAAGTTGTGTTTTGGTTTAATTGCATACCTAATATCCTTTCCTAAAAAAAATCATGAGGATATTTCTGGTAAGCACTCACTAAATGACTGCATGTGGGAAAGACAATTTTATAGATTTGTCACTTAAATCAACTAATCGATTAGTCGACAAAGTCCTTGACTATTGGTCAACTAGGAATATATTTAGTTGAGGACAATCCTATCAGTTATCTTATAACCTTTGAATTTCCAAAGCTGATCTCTAAACCAATACTCTGAACTGTGTTAAAAGTGTCCTCTTTATGTCCGGTCATGACCTCCCTCTGTTGTTTCTCTCTTTTGTAGACATGCACTGTTGACATCTTCTCCGCTGGCTGTGTGTTCTACTATGTGATGTCCCAAGGGAGTCACCCTTTTGGCAAGTTTCTCCAGAGGCAGGTCAACATCCTGCAAGGAGCGTACAGCCTGGACCAGCTCCAGTCAGACAAACACGGTGAGGAGCACTACTTCCTCATCCTCTACTCTGCTCTGCTACATCACTTCCTACCCCTCAGTCGACAGAAAGAGGCAATGGGAAATGATCTACAGATATTTGTAGTTCTGTGTGGTCTGAAATGAATGCAGAAAGAAACTGTGTAGAAGAATAACTTAAACAAGAGGAAAGGGTCTACAGGCCATGGCAAACACCATGGCATGTAGGCAAGAAATTTATTTCGTAAGACTTCAAGGTTCAAGGTTCTTTATTTGTTACATCTCGTTATACAGGTATAAGAAAGTAAAATTATTGTGTTTTGTCTCCTCGATATTGCAGCCACCGTAGCTATAAATAAAATAGAAATAGCAGTAAAAGCAGTACTAAAAATTATGGTAAGAATTATTAAAAAAAAAATAATAATAATACCAAAAAATAAAATAAAAAAAATAGTACAATAGTAGTATGGATAATGGATAGTCTGTGTAAGGTGCTGTGTGTGTGTAGGCCCTGCCTTAATAAAAATATAATGTGTAGTGGTGGTCCGGGCCTGCTGGTCCGGGCCTGAGCTGCTGAAACAGTTCATGGTTGCGGTGGCGAGGGTCTTTGATAATCCTACGGGCCTTGCTGACACACCATCCGTTGAATATATCCTGGGTGGAGGGAAGCTCTTGGTTGGGCCTCTGTAGAAGGCCTGCAGGATCTTGGGCCCCATGCCGAATTTCTTTAGCCGTCTGAGGTGAAAGAGGTGTTGCTGTGCCTTCTTCACCACATGGCCAGTGTGCTCGTCCCAGGTGAGGTCCTCTGTGATGTGAACACTGAGGAACTTGAAGCTGCTGACTCTCTCCACAGCAGACCCGTTGATGTTGAGGGGGTCCAGTCTCTCTCCTCCCTTCCTGTAGTCCACGACCAGCTCCTTGGTCTTGTTGATGTTGAGAGAGAGGTTGTTCTCCTGGTACCACTGTGTCGGGTTGTTGACCTCTCTCCTGTGGGCCATCTCGTCGTCGTTGGTAATCAGGCCTATCACTGATGTGTCATCGGCGAACTTAATCACCAAGTTGGAGCTGTTCATGGCTACGCAGTCATGGGTGTACAGGGAGTAGAGGAGGGGGCTCAGGACACAGCCCTGGGGGGCTCCTGTGTTGAGGGGCAGAGGGGCAGAGGTGTTGGAGCCCATCCTCACCACCTGGCAATGGCCCAACAGGAAGTCCAGGATCCAACTGCACAGGCTGGGGTTGAGACCTAGGTCCCTGAGCTTGATGTCGAGTCTGGCGGGGACTATGGTGTTGAATGCTGAACTGTAGTCACCGAATATCATCCTCACATAGGAATTCCTCTTCTCCAGGTGGGTGAGGGCGCTGTGGAGTGTTATGGCTATGGCATGGATCTATTTTGCCAGTAAGCAAATTGGTGAGGGTCCAGGGTGGGCGGTAACATGCTACAAATCAGGTCTTTAACATGCTTCTCAAAGCGTTTCCTCACTATGGGAGTGAGGGCAATAGGGCGCCAGCCATGTAAGCATGTTACCTTGCTGTTGACCAAGAACTTTGATGTTGACCAAGATCTTTCAAAGAGACTTTAGGCCTTATGTGTCCCTGTCTTCACCAGACGACATCATGGCCAGAGACCTGATAGAGCAGATGCTGAGCATGGAGCCCCAGAGGAGGCCTTCAGCAGAGAGCGTTCTCAAACACCCCTTCTTCTGGAGCTCACAGGAGATTCTGGAATTCTTTCAGGTTACATACACTATACACAAAATGATTCATAGTCAACCTCAATAGCAGAGGAAGAAATGTGTTGAGGAAGAATTATTTTATCATGTCTTAGAGGAATCTGGAATACTGTCTACCACAAATATAAGTTTTATTAAAGGGGTATGAATGAAGTTATCCCTTCTAGGATGTGAGTGACTGGACCGACTGGACCGTGAAGAAGAAAAAGGATAAAGTGATAACTGAAATTGAGAAAAGAATCCTGGAGAACCTTGAGTCCGAAGCACAGGGGGTGGTGAAGAAGGGAGGCTGGATACAGCACTTTAAATGTGAACCTATGAGTAAGTGACTAGTGGTCCAAACATAGTTTAAATGCCAGTTCTCTTTGAGGCCAGTATAGGAATCCTGAACATGAACTTTGGATCTGATCAATTACATCATGATAGACATTTTGTGTGGCACCTAAATCATTGCTTGATTTCTTGCCATTCTTCTTTTTTTTCTTTCTCTTTTTAGAAAGATGTGTGCAAAGCAGAAAACATAACGGAGGTCAAATTGAAAGGTTGCTCCGGCTAATAAGAAACATGGTAAGTCTGTACTCAAACAAATAGCAGAAATCACATGTGTAACTCCCAACGTACGCTTAGAAATATCATGTAATAATGTTATTGACATGAATGAAGCACTCCCAAAACCTAGCCCAATTTAAAATGTGGACACTTTACTATATTCTTCTTCTGCAACTAATCATAGCTTCGATATGCTTTTATCCAAAAGAAACACCACATCAATGAAGTTCCTGATGACGTGAAGACATCACTGGGGTCCATCCCTGATGGATTTGTCAGCTACTTCATTTCCTGCTTTCCCAGGCTGCTGCTGCACACCTACCTGGTCATGAGAGACTGCCAGGACCCTATTATCCAGCGGCATTACCTCCGTAACCAGACTGGCCTCACTTGCCACGGGTCCAGAGAATAGCTTCAGCTCATTTTGGAACCCACTCAAGGAAGTTGGGGTATCCTTGACCTGTGATTGTATCTGAGACATAGAGGAACCAAGATGTTACTTTTCCTAGCTACTTCTGTCACCAGCTCTGGGAAGATATGCAGACCTGAGATAATTGCTTATACTAGTAAAAGTAGAGGCTTATTTGATTGAGCAACAGGTTTGCCATGTTTAGGGGCTTAGAAACTTATTGACATTTCAAACTTGGAATGTCATTCAGCAGATCTTTTTTAAAAGGTTTTTGTTATATTTTGGATGCATACTGATGACGTATTTCAATTTCTTTTTTACGATTTACAGACGAGGGTAAGCTAGGCTGATGATTTGGCTAGTTTTTACATCAAATTGAGAAAATATTTTATTTACAATATTGAAATTGACATTCCTGAGATTTAAGCAGTTGATTGCTATTGCACATGTCAGTTTCATGAATGACGTGGCATTGAGTTTTCAGTGAGGACATTGCCTCCTATTCATTTTCATTCATTTCTGAGTTCCCTCTTCCTATATTCCAACCTCTTTGATTGTATCTTGATTTTAGGTTCTTCCAACCTGATCTGTAGGCCGTCTCATACAGTGCATGTATCCAGAGAAACATTTACATGGTTATACTATGCTCATATATCAAGAGCAATAAAGGTGACTTTTTACTTTTTAAAGGCAAGGGCTCTGGTCTCATATTTGCATTACATTTTTGGCAACATCCTCTCATCTGTCATGCATTTATCATCATGAAAAAAAGTCTCGTTTGGAAAAGAAATCCATTGTCTATTTCAAAATGTCATTATATTTTGGGTCACTGTGTTTTGTCTGATTTGTCTGTCATTTTGACAATCTTTTTTAGAAGCAAAAAACAAAACCAAACAAATATAAAGCAATAATCTAAAATTGTTCTAAAATAAACACATTACCACATTATAACAAAAATGGTGTGCTTATGCACTCCAAAAAAGCAATCCAAATTGCTTTTGCGGTTTGTCCCACGGTGGCTGCCATACCTTGGCAGCTACCGAGCTAACCCAGCTGATGAAGAGTTCGGCGTCATTCTTTAAGAACTTTTTTTAATATGTATAGTTTTACTTCAAGTCTAAAATGTTTTAATCGCCATTTGCTACTTTGGTTATTGACGCAGTTGTGCTAAATGTGTCATGTTGGACTTGGAGTATCAAATTATGTCCAACGAGTTGAGCAAGCTGAGGTCCACCACAGGCAGGTGTTAGCGCAGTAACGTGAGCTACTTAGCAGCGTACTAGCGACCACTTAAGTGACTCATTTGATTTTACAACCAGGACATTTGCGGGGCACTAGATGAAGAGGACTGTGAGCCTAATTACCTTGTGTTAGTATATTCATGATGCCTTTCTGGAAAACGAATTAAAATCCTCTACACCCCCCCCCATTTACAACAGAATGTTTCTTCCATAATTGTATACACCCTAACTACATGGTTTTCGACCTGCAGTGTTGAGGACATGGGGCAGTTGTCTGCCACAGCCACTCCAGCTGTGCTACTCCTCACCTTTACGTTGTTCACATGTTTGTACATCAGCCAATTACCTGACCATGAGATTAGACTGATTAAGTCGATCCTAGTACAGCAAAATATTGTAGCATTTTCAAGACATGCAAAATTACAGAGCAGGCCAGTGGAGAGATGGAGAATCCACCAGGGCAACCCCCAACCAGATACGCAAGAGGAAGCACCCACTGCTGGTGTTTTTAGAGATAAGTGTGCTATGGCCCTGGAGAACCGCTTTGACTGTGCCAGGGACAGAGTTTTAAGCCAGACAGAGTGTGAGGAGAGGGGGTGCTGCTATGTCCCCCTGCCTAAAGCAGTTTCTGGAGGGCCTCCTTGGTGCTTCTATCCCCACGGTTACAGTGGCTACAGGATGGGTCCCTTCACTCCCACCCCACGGGGTCAGGCTGCCACTTTGACACGGCCCACATCCTCCTACCTCCCCGGGGACATCTCCACCCTCCGACTGGAGGTCATGGAGGAGACAGTGGGCCGACTACATCTCACTGTGAGTCTCTCTCTCTCTCTCTCTCTCTCTCTCTCTCTCCCTGGTTTGGGAGGGTGGTTTGAACCCTAGGGTGTAGAGGAACCCTTATTCATGGAATCTCAAATGAATGCAGGTCCTTGACTGACAATCAACTTATCCGCTAAGTTTGAGGCAAGCCGGATAAGAAATGTGCTAGTTTTCTCATTCACACACACACACACACACACACACACACACAGACATCCAGTGTAGAAATTAGATTCAGCCTATGTCTGTTATTCTGTACACAGCAAGACTACTACCATCTGACCCAATGAAGGAAGTAACAAGGCTAATCTTTATTTCCCCCTAGTTGAAGGATCCAGCATCTCAGCGATATGAGGTTCCACTGAGCTGTGGTCAGTCCAGCAGTAATACAGACACCCAGGACCCCCTCTATACTGTTGCATTCCAACCTGACCCTTTTGGCTTTGTGATACGACGCAAATCCAATGGACGGGTAATGTGAGTAGATACTCACCCTCAATTATAGGCCAGACTCTGTGGTGACAAATATTACAGTATGTACAGAGTATAACTTCCCTATGTCTGCCATAATCACTGGTTGCCTACATTTCTTTATTCAGCCTTGATAAGCATTTGTCATTGTACCAAGACCACCAAATGATCCTTACCATAGTGATCCTCTCCATAGTGATAACCGTGACACAGGTAATAGATATGCATTCACCTGTGTCCTGTATCCGTCCCATCAGCGTGAACACCACGGTGGCCCCGTTGCTTTACGCCGACCAGTACCTGCAGCTTTCCACCTCCCTGGCTGCCCCTCTGGTGTCTGGCCTCGGGGAGCACTACACCCCCCTCAGCCTGGACCTCAACTGGACCTCCCTCACTCTCTGGAACAGGGACATGGCGCCCCATGTGAGTCCCCAGGATCCAGTTCCATCTGCCATCTGATATTCAAGATGATGGAGAGACCTATGCAAAAAAAACCAAAAAAAAAACCATTTACAGCCATTGTGGCTTTAAATTTGTTTGTATTCCTGTCATCCGTTTTGTGTTCAAAGCATATTGTAAATATTGATGATTTTTTTCCCCCCTCTCCAGGATAATGCCAACCTGTATGGTTCCCACCCATTCTGCCTGATACAGGAGGGAGATGGCCTGGCATATGGAGTGTTCCTTCTCAACAGCAACGCCATGGGTATGGCCTGTGATCTCCATTCATTTTAGGCACCATCATTAACATCTCACTTCCATGTCTGGTCCTGCATACTTATCCATATACAGAGTGTGTCGGGATGTAGGTCATCGCTAATTGTCTGACTGTTGTGTAGAGGTATTGTTGCAGCCCACTCCCGCGCTCACCTGGGTGGCCATCGGTGGGATCCTGGACCTGTATATCTTCCTGGGACCGGACCCTCAGAGTGTGGTCCGACAGTACCTCCAGGTCATAGGTGTGTCCCAAACCCTTTCACGCATGATGCTAAAGCAGGCTTATTGTAGGCTTTGGTGCTCTGTGTGAAAGGCTCAGACCAGCATGTTCGAGACCCCAAATAAGCCACCTTCCCACCAAGCCACAAAGCCAGCTTGGAGATGGCTTTTTGTGCTGTGTGAAAGGTGCAGAGAAAAAGCCTTCTTTGTTATGCACTGCGCTGTATGCATCACTTCTTTTCTGTTGCTTACCAAGAAAAGCATCAAATGATTTTGTGTGAGAAGGAGTAGACGACGTGCCGGCAAATTAGTGACTTTCTAAAGGCTGGAACCAGCAACGCTGCATTTCTAAATACTGCTTTTTTTGCGTGCTTGTCTGTGTGCAGAAAGCTTCTGTTACCTATGACTTTAATCGAGAACACGTCACTCTTACAGCTGAGAGATAGTCTCCAAGTTCAACATTGACACCAGTGACAGGCATGCATGAATAAAGAAAAGCATAATGTGGACATTAAAGTACGCGAGTGCTGAAAGTGTGTTAGTGTGCGTATATTTGAAGAGGCCTCTTAGGCAATGAAGAGGGGAAACGAGGATTTTACTGACCGATGTCTTCTTCTCCCTCACCCTCCCACCACAGGCTATCCCACGATGCCTCCCTACTGGTCCCTGGGCTTCCACCTGTGTCGCTGGGGCTACCGGACCACTAATGCCACCCGGGAGGTGACGCGGCGCATGCGTGACGCCAACTTTCCCCTGGTAAATGGAGAGAATATTTACTCTCAGGGGCCTGTATTCACACCAAAGCCATCCAGAATAGGAGTCCTGATTTAGGATCTTGGGCCGTTTCCTATATTAATTCCACATATTGTGAACTGTAAACACTGTCCCTAGATCAGTACTCTCACATTGAGAGACTTTGTGTGTATGAGCCCTGAGCTGCTAAATTGCACTCAATTTAAGAATTCGTATTATGTTATGGTTTAGAGTAGTAGCCTAATCAGTATTTGTGAACATGAAAAAATCTTTCCCCATAACCAGAAACAAGATAACTAAGACTTTGATATCACTGAGGTCTAAAATCTACCGTAGAGTTACTTGAAGACAGACTTGGATTGGAGACAGACTTTGTGGACCCACAGAATGTTTTATGAAGTTTTTATGATTTGGTGTAGTCATTTTTTCCTATTGCTGTGTAAGTGTCTTGATCTGTACATTATACACGTGATGTTATTTCCATTAGTCCTGATATATGCTTAATATTTCAGAATTAATTCTCTTATGACCTATTCCAATCTGGTGTTCTTTGTACAATCTGTGTAAGAGGTTCTCTGCAAAGATGGTGTAGTGGTTAAGACCCCTGCCTCTGGAACCATACAGTATGTTTCCTTGCTGGCCTAGGATCGAATCCTGCCGGAACCTTCTCCCTCTCCACCCTACTCCGCCCTCTCAGCCTTCCTACTGCCTCAGAAGAGGAAAATGTTCTATGGCGGGTGGACTGCCCGCAAGCTGGCTCAGTAACCTAAGAAGTGCTTCCTTGTGACAGCTGTCCTAAGCATGCGTTAGGCGCGCCAGCTCGGCGGGGGACCCTCGGGATCGCAGTGAGAACATAACTGAACGTGTGATCACTGTGTGTTTGTCGCTGAGATGGCTTTCGTTGTTCTCACCAGGACGTACAGTGGAATGACCTGGACTACGCAGACAAGCGCAGGGTGTTCACCTTTGACCCTCGGCGATTCTGGGACCTCCCAGCGATGGTGGAGGAGCTCCATCGGAGAGGCATGAAGTACATCCTCATTCTGGTCAGTCCTCGTCTTCACCGTCATACTCCTTAGTGGACACTTTGCAGTACCATGAGTACGTACATTCAGGGAATCAGGGCCACTCAGTGCCGTGCTCTACCCATTGAGCTACAGAGGACCGCTCTTTGTGGAGTTTTTGGAAATGCAGTTTTCATTTCATACTTTTTGTGTGGGGGATGGATGGAGGTTTGGCACTGAACTAATCGCAACTCTTGTTTGCCCAAATTGATAGATCAATAAACTGCCAATAGCAATATTTAAAAGAGACCCCCGATGAACAACCTTTGACATTACAGTGGGGAATCAGCGCAGTGACAGTTTATTTCCAGTAGATGGCAGTAAAGGTTCAATGTGAAAGTGAGACTAGCACTGAGGCATGCTGTTGAACTGTCCCTTGACCTCTGACCCCAGGACCCTGGGATCAGCAGCACCAGCCCCCCTGGTACCTACCATCCCTTTGACGATGGGCTGAGGAGAGGGGTCTTCATTAAGAACGCTACCGGACAGACTCTCATTGGGAAGGTCAGAATACTCCTTGGTCTCCTTGTGTGTTTGTCTGTGTGTGTTTATGCATATTGCATATAATTGCATATTGGTGAATTCAGCTACACTTGGAGGACAATGTCCGGTGAGAGCAACTTCTGTATTTGAACCGATGCGTTGCGGCTGTTGTAAGGTTCAAAGTTCATCAGGCACCTGGATGAAGGCTTTCATAGCCGAAACGCGTTTGTTCAAAACATCGGCCCTCCAAATGCAGCTGAATTCACCCCTCTCTCTGGTCTACGCTACAATTCAAGCACCTTGGTTGGCTAGCGAGGTAGGGGCAGAACTGAGCCTTTCTTCATGCATTATAGTCACGCTTATGAACTGTGTGGCCAGGTGTGGCCAGGCCCTACAGCCTTCCCCGACTTCACCAACCCAGAGACCAGACGCTGGTGGGAGGACTGCATCCGAGCGTTCCACTCTAAAGTCCCTGTGGACGGCCTGTGGATTGTGAGTTTGCACTCACACACACACACGCACACACGCGCACACACACAACCACTGCAGCTGAGATCCGTTGAGCCACAAGATTATCGGTGGTGGTGATAACTTCAACAGTGTTGTTGCTGGTAGGTATGTGTGGAATCCAATAACACCATAAAAAAAAACAAAAAAAAAAAACGTCACGCTCTATATCTACAGTTGACTCGTAAGACGTCACAGTGGAATGTTCAGTCTGCCCCTGTAACTTGGCAACATGAAAAGCATGACTCATCTTCCATTCTCCCTCTCACCCCTTCGTCCCAGGATATGAACGAACCAGCCAGTTTTGTGCAGGGCTCGGTGGAGGGCTGTCCCGACAGCGACCTGGAGAACCCTCCCTATGTGCCAAGTGAGTGCGCTGGAGCCGAGGGCGTGTGTTTGATGTGAACTTGTGAATTTGATACACAAGATGATTTATTCATTCGTTTTTGAATGCCACTGTGCCACGTCAAAGTGGAGCTCATGTCGCTGTCTCCTTTCAAACAAACAGGGGTGGTTGGAGGGCAGCTGAACTCAGGCACCCTCTGCATGTCAGCCCAGCAAAAGGTGTCCATTCACTACAACCTGCACAACCTCTATGGGCTGACGGAGGCTAGCGCCACCCACAGGTCAGACATCACCATGCAGCGATCTGAAATGGCCTACAATAGTAAAGTTTTGTTTTATATTGTCATATATCCTGCAGGGCAGTGTTTTCTGGGTAAGTCTGGGTAAGGTCCCAAAGATGGATCATGGGAAGATTAAAATGGGTGTCCAACTTATTCTGGACACGTAGTGAAGTCATTTACACTAGAAAAGCACATGTGGATGTATTATCATAATGAATGTCTGTTGGTACTTAGTATACCTCGGTGGGACAAGCCGGTGACCCAAGGTGCTCTTCATTCGTGCCAGCTCAGCATACGGGAGGTGTGAGACATTGTTCATGATGGAGGTCATCTAATCTTGGTCACCATCCTTTCCTCCACCATAACCTCGAGAGGGTTCAGAGCCAGACCAATGACAAGTTTATTCAACGTGCCAATGTTGCCCGCTTTTGATGTTGCCTCCCCTGCCCCCAGCACACAACAGCATAGAAGAATACACTAACCACCACGGACTGGTAGATTATATGCAGATTATTGCACACATTGAATGATCTGAGTGTCCTTAAGAAAAACAGTCTGCTTTTTCCCCTCTTATAGGCCTTCTCAATGGAATTGCGTCGCTGTGGAACAGCTTTGGTCCGAGTTTTTATTTTTCTTCTTCCTGTCAGCTACTGTATTAGCAAACACTGCAACAGGAAATAAACTTGGACCGATTTAGGATGTTTATGTTTGAAGTTTGAAACGATCTATAGAGAGCATTGGTGTTATAAGACCAGTCCAGTTTGTTGTTGACGCGGACCTCACCTCCCCAGGTACTTGTAGGCCTGGACCGCCTCCACACCCTCCCCCAGGATGGTGATCGGGGGGGGTCAGGGCACTTTCGTCCCATCTCAGGTCCACTGCAAGCTCCTTGGTCTTGCTCACATTGAGCTGCGGGCGGTTCTCCGCGCACCACTGGACAAAGTTCTCCACCGGGCTCCTTTATTCCTCCACGGTCCCCTCTCTGATGCATCCCTGCCACTGCGGAATCGTCAGAGAACGTCCGGAGATGGCATGACGTGGAAGTTATACCTGAAGTCTGATGTATAGAGGGTGAATAGAAACGGTGACAGGACGGTTTCCCTGGGGCGCTCCTGTGTTGCTCACCACTGTTTCTATGTATGGCTCATCCGCAGTGTTCCTAGAGATTAACTGATCGGACATTTGATCTTGTGCTGGTGTGTGTGTGTGTGTGTGTGTGTGTGTGTGTGTGTGTGTGTGTGTGTTTGTGAATACTGTAAATATATATATGTGTGTGTATGTGTGTGAGTGTGTGCACGTGCATGCGTGTGTGCGCGTGTGTGCGTGTGTGTTTGTGTGTGTGTATGCACGTGCACACACACTCGTGCATTTTTATTTGAAAGGCTGCCCAGCCAGACCTGCCTATATACCTTGAGCCCCATGTGAACAAACAGAAGCAGGGTGTTTATGAGACTCTGTTCCTCCACTCTGTCTCTCTGGGAAAGTGCCTGACACACTATATAACACCATTTGCTGGCCACAGGCAAAGTCATTCAACTGCTGCCAATGAAAACGTTCAAAATAAACAATGTTAAATACGGACACATAGTAACATGCACGGACATTCACACAATCAGCACCAGATGGCCTTTTGCGCACTTTACACATAGAAAAAGGCAGGTAATCTCATAGGCCTGATATGTGTGTGTGTGTGTGTGTGTGTATATATATATATATATATATATACCATATACAGTATTACAGCCAATGACAGAGGGAAAAAACCCTATTTCCTCCAACATGCCTTTCAACTTTCACCTTCAGTCACCCCAACTTCACCTCCCTCAGCCCATCCCCACCCCCACTCCCTTGTTTCCTGGCCCTAAATTCCTCAGTGCAGGCTGGCCAGAGTTTAATAGAGGCCCAGGCTCATAAGTTGGCCTATAAAGGCTGTGTCTGGGATGGGAAGGAGGCCCCCGGCCAGGCTGACTGCCTCTTTATTGGGATCCAGTCACCTTGGGCAGCCATTCACAGCACAGCTCCATCCATGGATCCCTTCCCAGTAAAAAAAAAGAAGCTAGGGTTAAAAATCCAAAGTCACAACCCCTCCTGCCACCTTCAATGGATAACACAGAACTGGCCCAAATGTGGACCTCCCCCCACCAACCAAGACCTAAACTCTTACACAGGGGGGCCTGCCATTAACAACAGTGGCAAGACTTCAAAAAGAATGAACGGGCATAAAGGAATAATCTAATAAAAGAAGAGAAGGACAAATGAAGAGAGAAAGAGAGGGAAAGAAAGAGGGGAGGTAGAGGACACAGGGCTCCCAGTGGCTAGAGAGGTTAAATAAAACCCTAACTATTTAACTTTGACCTTGACTGAGAACATGTCATTCACAACCATGACTACTAACTACATAACTACCAGAATAACTAACTTCCACCAACACTAAGCCTGTATTCACAAAGAAAAATGGGTAAGTTAAGAATAAAAGTGAATAGCTAATGTTTGTCAGAAGGAAATGTAATTGATGAAATCAGGCAGTGTATGATAAATTCAGGCGGTGTATAGCAAGTTAGCTATTCTGGGTCTAGGGCAAGAGTTCTCAAACATTTTCAGCCCAGGACCCAAATTAGAAAAAAATATAGTCTCACCCTGGGACCCAGTTTTAATAAAAACATATGACTACTCTTGTCATTTGGGACCCATTAGAGGTCGGGCCATGACCCGTTTTGGATCCTGATTGAACCTTAGTTTAAGAAGCCAGGGTCTAGAGTATAAGCAGGTGTGTTTTAAAGAGCATAACTTGATAAATCGCAGCAGATGACAATAGGGAGCACATTGTGCACAGGGAGTATATTTGGCTAGGCCCAGGCATTACCCTGGAAACAGACTTTCCATGATGTTTGTGTCATGCATTTGAAAGCACCTCTACAACAAGGTATAGTGTGTTATATATTATATATTATACATTAGCCTTTGTCTGCAGGTCTATACCCTCCCCACAGTCTCAGGCTGTTAGGAATATCATTAGCTGCCTGACCTGGATAATAAATAATCTTAATAAATAATCTTTTTCTCATAACGACACCAACAAAAGATGACAAGAAAAATAAAAAGATTAAACTTTTAATAAAAAAATTAAACTTTTAGAAAAGGATGTCATTGTTAAAGAGAGAGGAAATAGATATTAGGGGTAGGTTTTCCTAATAATATGAACTCCGGCGTGGGGCCACCCGTCCAGGTATGAGAGGTTGAGATAATGAGGGGGCGGGGCCGACTGGCTGAGTGACAGCTTAACAGGAGCACTGTTTTCTGTTTATGTAGTAACGCTGACAAAGAAAAAAGTGGCCTTGAGAGAACAAGTGGAAAAAAAAATAGCTCCTATTGAAAATGGAGAAGCTGCATCTGGCGCCAAGGGAGAGGCAGTTGACTGACACTGTCTGAGAGGGCGGCGAGAAAGGGTGAGGAAGGATGGAGACACAGAGGGACACGGGTGAGAGAGAGATAGAGTGAGAGAGAAGACGAAAGAGACGGGGAGAGAGGGAGGAAGAAAGACGGAGGTAAGAGGGGGAAGAGGAGTGTGGAATCGTAACTTCACCTGGTCGGGGGAGAGAGAGAGAGAGAGAGAGAGAGAGAGAGAGACAGAGAGAGACAGAGAGAGAGAGTTGGCCAAGGAGCCAGGATCTGTCAAGATCTGTCATCACCCTGAACTGAGCTTAGCCTCGGAGCCGGGGCCTAAAAAAAAAAAAGAAAAACGCCTCTCTCTTCTTCACCCACAATTCACCTCTTGGTGTGTCACAACATCAATCAGCGGAACACCTCTACAGGACAAAGACAAGACAACATGACTCTAATCCTCTAAACCCGATGCACCAGCTATCGTGACACATCTGGAAATCTATAGGTACAAAACCTACAGTACAGGACAAAGATTAGAGTTTCATCCTCCCACCGATATTATCAACTGAGGAAAAAAAAAGTGAAAGTGAAAACGCCAAAACACTCTAGGAGGCACAACTAATGATTAAAGGGGCAGTTCACCCAAAATTAATTTTTTTTAAATATTCTCCCCCTTACCTGGAGTGCTATCTATCCATCAAGATCATTTTGGTGTGATTCGCTTTGTTTTGGTGAGATTCATTATTATGGGGGTGTAGTTCGGTAGAAAATAGTTCCTACATGAAACTGCTCATAACAAGGTCTGTGGATTATCTTGAGTCAATGGGGTCATGCTTTCTGGAAGGGGACATTGCTTTTGAGTTTTTCAAATGTATTCTTTTTTTGGTGCTTTGAGTGCCACAAGCCGAGTGCCATTCAGCTCCACTGTATTGGAGTGACTGCAGATATCTCTATGGCAGATATCTCCGAAACAAAGCGAATCACACCAGAACAACCTGGATGGATAGATAGCACTCCGGGTAAGGGGGAAAATATGTTGTTGTTGTTTTAATTTTGGGTGAACTGCCCCTTTAAATAACTAGGTGTTAACTATATGCTCTGTATTAACGAATGGTTCATCAACTAATAGCTACTGTCCTGTCATTGGGAACAAATCAAGAACTAACATGTTAACTAACAACAAATTAAGTAAAATGATAATGAACTATGAGATAACATATTAATTAAGTAACATATTAAGTAACATATTAGTTCCTGATTAACTCTGCAGCCACAGAGTAAAAAAAAAACCCTGACCTAAGTCCATAAGTAGTCTATTTCTTCTGTATTTTTCCATGGCTTGGGTGAACTACCTACTTGATCAAGAACCGGGTATATCCTTTGTCTCAGTAGCAATGGGAAAGTCCTTCCCAGAGGCACAAGGAGTAAAGAACTTTCCATTTTACCCTAAAAGCACCAATTTCTACCTGCTCACTACTTATTCTAAAAGTTAACTAGTAGTTCCCTCTAAAGTAAAGTGTTACTGAAAATGCATATAAGGAACAGTGTTAACATCATCATGCAGAGTTATCCATTATTATCTGAAGTCCATCTTAAGTCATTGAAGCGGACACATAATGCGAACAGCCTCTGATTCCTCTATTGGCGCTTGTCACCTATAGTTTCACAGACGTGCCTGGCAAAGATCATGCAATTTGTCTGATCCAACACACAAGAAAAACACTTAACTCCACTCCTCAGTATCACCATCCCTCCGTATATTCCTCCACCCCCCCTCCCCTTTCTGTCTCTCTCTCTCTCTCTCTCCGCCACTCCTTCGGTGTTTGTTGTCAGAACACATCTTTGTTTAGACAACAGAAGTCCTGTGGAAACCCGAAGCTTTCCTTATTAGCCCTGAAGCAGCTGAGGTTCCTGGTGCATGGACTTCGGCAGCATGCGAGTCCCAGTCCTGAGCACAGTGTGGGGTATCTGACTCACAGATGCATCATAATAATAACTACATCCTGGTGAAACTGCATTCTGAAGATCCATCTCCTATCCTTGTCTTTACTTTCTTCGCACTCTTTTTCTTCAATTCACAATCTTTATGATTTAACTTGCCACCTGCCTTTCATAATTGAGAGTGAGTCTGTTGTAGAAAGGCAGATAGCATACTGGCAATTAACATTTTGTTTGAATTCTGACACACCAACAAATCATAAAATGGTTGTGAGTAGGGTAATGTGTAGGGAATGAGTTTCACTAACGAACATAGCCCCTAAACTAAGTAAGAGTAAGAGCAATGCCCTTTTGTACATTTAAGCATGGCTCGGGCTTCGGGCAATTCAGGGAAGCTGTCGGGGAAAGGCCCGTACGTCACTGGTCGCCGCGGTTCTTAAACCACACAACCGCGAGAGGCTGGAGCAGACATTTGTACATGGCAGATGAAAACAATGCAGAGCGGCAACAATAAGGTACTGTATGAGAACAGCTTGTTTTGATAAATACATTTTCAACTTCATCCAACATTGCTAGTAAGGATACCAGGTTAAAAGCACTATTGCTGAACTACATGGTATATGTAATAAGCAACAAGTAAATTTAAGGGGACTTGCACTGATTTGTAAAAATAAAACATGGCTGCCTAGGTTTGTATTTATGCAAATCTTTATTATGGCATTAGCTGTTTGCTTTTTTGCCTGTGTGTTGAATGATGTGCAGGTGTGCGCCTAACTCCAACAGTGGAGCAAACTGAAAAGGAAGGAAATAGGGATAGACAGTCACATTACAAGTAGCTGGATTTTTGGGCACTAGACTACTGCAGGTCTATTTTCATAACTACATAACAAATAACCCATAGGTTTATCTCAGTTGTTTTTTTTAGTTTTTTTTTAAGTGTTGTCGTTTCAATCCAAGTAAAAACTTTTTCATGTTTACACTGTGTTTAACCTGTCGGGCACCCAGCGTTCATTTCTGTGGGACTAAGGGGGGACACTGTCCAGAAATGTCCTGTCCCCGGTGGCAGCCCCACTCCCACTGAGACTGCACAAGCATGACTCATGTCATGAGTGTGACTCAGACCGGGATCTGACTGGAGCTGCTGCTGAGACCAAGTCTGTGGGGAAGCTGCTCTGCTGTAGCTGGGCTGAGTGTTGCTCTGATAAGCCAGACTGCAGCTGTGTCTGTTGGTTTGCTGTTAGCTGTGAGTGTGACACTGCGGCTGTTAGTTTGCCGTTAGCTGTGAGTGTGACTCTGCAGCTGCTCGGGGCTTCCTCTAAGGCAGGTGTCACTCTTCTATGGCTGGCCAAGGTTGTGCGAACATGACTAAGGTTGTCTGACGATGACTCCTACAAGAGTGATTCTAATTGCCTAAATTAAAATTGTGATAGGTGAGAGACTCTGCAAGGAATAGCTGATGGTGCTGGAATGAGACTAACTTAAACCAGTTTGATTCACCCTTAGCACCTTTGAATACTTAAAGGTTCCTCTTGTAAGCTTTTCTTTTTAAAGCTGTGAGAATATTTTCTGACCACTAGCGGGCAACATGGAGCCACTCTAAACAAACTCGTATTATTTTGCCAAAGTGATGATTTTAAATACACAATCTTGTAACTAAGAGATTTGCAGAAATATAATAATGCATAGATTACTAGATTTCAACTATAATAAATACAACTTCGGCATTTGGGGGGGCATTTCCTGGTTGTTAAATAAAGTAGGTAAATACTTCAACTACAAACACAATACTGTGCTGATAGCACAATACTGATGTAATTAAGAGATTTGCTGAAAAAAATACTTTTTAAATGCATAGGTTTATAAATTAGGCGGAGCTAAAGCGCAGGCTGGGTCAACAAAGAAAATAAATGATGGAATAACAACAGACTAGCTGCTGGTGGAGCAGGGTTGATGGAGTAGGACACTATGGCTCAGTGAGGCCTTCTGATAGCAGGTGGTCATAAGAAGTTTTGAAAATGTAAAAAATACTGTTAGAAAATAGTTATTGCAGCTTTAAAGTGTAGCTGATGAGAGCCAGACAAGCATTCAGGGGCTCAGTGGACTGGACCAGGGCCGCATGGCCAGCAGGAACCAACGTTTGGCTACAAACGCTGACCTGGAGAGATGAGGCAGCTAATATTTCAACCTGATTTTGAGCCTCTACACATTTTAACTGCTACGATTAGTCCACAACAGGACACCTGTGAATTTGTTTGGCTGTCTACAATGACAAATGAGATTGTTGGGCAAGGCAGGTTAAGAGAGACCTACTTCATTAGACTACATGATGCACAATGGGTGCGGATGAGGAACAAGTGTCACGCCTGCTTGAGTCTCTCTGCAAAGAGATGACTAAACTCTCACTTTTACATTGTGAACAGACACATCGCTGGAGCACAGCGGTGATTCTATACTGACATGAAGGACTTCTTTCATTCCTCTTTGAGTGACTGTGTGGGGGACAGTATGATGTATGGCCTACACACCCTGTATCTTCAGGATAGCTAAGCCCACACATCTCTTTGAAAAAAACCTTTGGCCTGGAGGCTTCACGGACCCCCCGCACTAGAACGGAGGCTGACTCAGGGGTGCTGGCACAAGTCGTTAGAGAAAACAAAGTGGACATTATTGTTTTTTTCTTTATTAGATTTTCTTCAAAAGAGGTATTTATTGAGTCTGATTCCAATCACTCATATGTAAAGGGCTTTTTGTTTCACTGTGAGAGGAGTGGATCAAACTATTGGAAGAACATGATAAAATCTCAGTCCATGAATGCACGCGCTCTACTTCGGCTTGGCTGTTGTCCAATCAGTGGCGCTATCAAGTCTCCAAAGACTCATTTGGTTTGCAAATTCAACTTTTACATAACTTCTCGCCTCACAAAATGTTCTGCAGGGTACTGTGGAATGTGCGTGTGCATGTGAATATATGTGAGTGGGCTGGTCCATACTGGAATGCTAGAGTGTTTGTGGCGGTTTTCAGAGTAACTAATACAACAACAACACACAACGCATGCACGCACGCACACACACACACACACACACACACACACACACACACACACACACACACACACACA
>OMKL01003469.1:5449-22233 GCA_900302295.1 Parasudis fraserbrunneri
GTGACACATTACAGGAAGTGAGGAGGACCTGGTTAGTCTCCTTTTGAAATGTCTCTGGTGCAATGTTGTGCAACAGAGCAACAGAGCAACAGAGCATTGTTCTTCCATTGTCAGAGGCAGGCGGCTGTAATGCAGATGCCTATAGCCACTACCCTCCTGTCTGGCTAAACCATACCACTGCCCTTGCATGTATTGCACTGAACATTGACCACTCATATTCGTGCAAGAACCAGAGGGAAACATACAAATCTTGTATCGAGCAGCTAAAAGCCGCCAATGAAGAAAATGCTAATGTAGGACTGCCACAGCACTGGGATGTTGCTAGCTAGCTAAGGTGTGCTAGCGTTAGTTAGGGTGGTAATGTTCAAGTTCAAGTTCCAAGTTTCTTTATTAGTCATAGGTCAACACAATGTCAGTGGTACAATGAAATGTGTTGGATGAGAACAGATCAGCTCAGCAGTAAGAGCACTAGACGTATCAGAGCACTAGTCATATAAAGATAAAATAAAATAACATACAAAGTAAATAAAAATGGAATAACATGAGTAAAAATATAACACTATTTACATGCTGTGATATAACACAATATACATGGCTAGAAGGCATCCACATTACAGCCGGCTGCGGAAGGACGGATTCGGATGCCTTCTAGCCACTACCCTCCTGTCTTTGGCAAAACCATACCACTGCCCTCGCATATTGCATTGAACATTGACCACTCATATTTGTGCAAGAACCCAAGGGAAAAATATGAATCTCGTATCGAGCAGCTAAAAGCCTCCAACTAAGAAAATGCTAATGAAAGGACTGCCACATCACAACCGGTATGTTGCTAGCTAGTTAGCTAAGCTGCGCTAACATTAGTTGGTTAGGACGGTAATGGCTAGAAAGCATCCACATTACAGCCGGTTGCCTCTGACTGCGGAAGAACAACGCCCTGTGCGTGTTGCACAGTGGACTCTTCGAGAAACCTAAACGATGTCATGGCAGCTTTATGAATGCCCGCCATTATACAGCTTTACAAAGACAACAGGATACAAGCAAAACAAGGCACACAAAAAACACAGAACACAGTAGCTCGGGAGCTGTAGGTGTGCGAATGATCAAGCATTGACAATAGCCAGTAGCATTGGCGATGGGGGGCCAAATCAAACTCTGCTTGGGCCTGCCCTGTAATTTATCACAGTCAACACAAAGCCTTCATTTCTGTTCACATCTGTTTGATCATTATTTAATTATTCCTCAGAAACCTCTCATTGAACCAGAGACTGTTTTGCTTTGAAGGCCCGCCCTAGACAAAACTCTCCAACTATCACTTAAGAAACATGTTAAAAACATGCCGCCTTACAAACTTAATTGTCACATCCATGTGTTCTTATTTGTGGTGTCTTTGTTAGCCGTGACAGCAGTTAATTGACACCACAACATTTTTATTTTAAAAACACTCAATGAGTAAACATTAAAAAATATAATTAAATATGGCATGCATTGCAGAATGATTGGGAAAATGTAAATTACATTTAGGCAGTAAATGGATTATAACTCTCAAAGATATCAGTATTCTCCTTAAACTTTTTCACCAGTCACTGCAAATGTCAGGGGAAACAGGAAGCACTTAAGTCTTCATTTCAGCTGGCCCTGGACAATGAAATAGTAGATTTGACAGCAGTTTGTAATACTTCCAAAGAGAGGGGGATTTAACAATGAAACCGACAATGTTATCTGGGGCCAGGGCATCACCTTGCTATGTGGTTTACGTTGGCTCTCTCTCTTTTTGGACTTGAGGAGGCAAACCAAGCCCGGGCACAGGTGCAGTAACATTGCACACCCTCAGAGGTGCCGTGACGCTTTTGTTGGACATTTACAGCTGTCCTGCGCCTTTCATCAGGGCCAGATGTGCTCGGCAAAAAGGGCTGAATGGGCCACAAAATAAGTAATGACCTGCACAGCTCCCCAGGGAACGAACGAAGAAACTAATGTAGAGAAAGCAAAGAGGTTGTGGTCACAAGGGACGGAGGCCAGTCACCCTGTTGTTAGGCCCAAGTTGTTTCTCAATGCTTCTGCAACTACTGTGATTTAGATGTACAGTGTTAGAGTATTCCCAACATGCATTGGGCCAACTGACGTTGCGCTACAACTTGATATGAATTAGCCTTTCATTCAACCCAAATGTAAATTCTGACATAGGAAGACTATACCTGAAACTTGCGCTGTTAGGAACATGTTTACTGATTTTTGAAGCAGTTGTATAGCCTGCATTTGAAATCATCATCTTATTCCTCTAAACCGTATAAATAACATTTGAACAACATTGATGGATGTTAGAAAACTTTCATTTAGACCCCTTTTTGGGCCATTGTTTAGACACTCTGGCCCAATGGCCAACAAACGGCTAATGGAGATTAAACTGTTTGCTGGATTCGGGGCCTCTTAATTTTTATTTATTTATTTATTTATCTATTTATTTATTTATTTTATGAATCACAATCGTTGCTTTCCTTGGTCAAGCCAAGAGAGGGTGGAGCTTGGGATTTTTCAATTGCATAAGGTGACCTGACCTCTCCTATACTGTCTAGCAGTGAGTGAATCTCACAACATTTTCTGATGTGGCTCACCAAAGACGTTATCAGGAAATGATCATGACACACACATAGTCACTCTATCATCTCTTTCTCGCACGCACGCGCACACACACACACACACACACACACAATCATTCACTCATCCTCTCCAGTGTGTTTGTACACCCTTCCTCGTCCGTCAACACTTGGATGAGGTTGAATGAGATGGATTGTCAGGATATGTAATTAACATGTCAGTAATTACTGCAAGATTAATGCCAGCATTTGGGTGGTGAAGGTAATTTTTTTCATGATTAATGGGCAGAGTGCCTCACGTTCACATAAATCCACAAGCCAGACTGAGCCTTAGGGCAGCACAGACAGCTGGATTGGAGGTAATGACAGACGTAATGAGAGGAGTTACAGAGACGTCAGAGAGGAGCAGCAAACATGTCCAAATTGTTTTGTTTTTTTCCGCCCTCACCCTTAGTGGTTTCTCTGCATCAGGCAACCTAAAGGAGTGCTACTGCTTATTGGTGCTGATATACATGTTGTAAAGGTATGCTACAGCAGTGGTTCCTAAACTGGGGTCACATAGAGAACCCCCTACAAGTCCTTTAAGGGTTCTAGGGGGATCCCCTGCAAAATGTGGAATAGGTTTAATTTAACTTATGACAGTGAGAGTTGTGTGTTTCAGCTGGTTTTAAACCTGCACCTTGTGGACATAGTTACTATGGATATGAACTATTTCACTATGGGACTGATATTGAACATCTGGATCCAAAAACAGTCTTGATGGCGAAAAAGGAATGGAGATTCGCTTTCCCAGTTATCAAGCATTGCATTCTTTTAACATTTCATTTGTGCCTTTTTACTTATCTGGTACTTTTTTTTTATTAAAATGTTAACATGAAAAGAGCAGCAGATGCTTGCCATCTGGTTGCAGTGTAGTTTACCAAAGACTTGATCAGGAGGCGATCTGTGCTTGCGGCTGCTAACCAGAAGGGTATTCAACATTTTTTAACTCCAGTCATAATATTAAAGAGATCTTTATTCTAGACAATCTGCCACCATTTGGAGTGGCTATGATAGCCACAGATCTTGGAGGAGGCAATATTTTGAAATCCCATTCATTCCCCTATTGACTGTTTGCATAGACGATGTGATTGGATCTGACACTCTAAATATGGTCATGTTCAAGTACATTTGTAGCATACACACGTAGGTGCTCTACGATGCAAAGGTACCCAACTATCTGAAAAGCAGTCAGCCATTTTATATCAAAATCTCTACATAGAGGGGAAGCATGGAGAGGACTGGAAGTGATAGAAAGCGATAGGGAACCATTTACAATGGTTTTAACCTGACATTTTGAATATCAATCTGTTTATCTTCACCTACCTTACATAACACTGTGTTTCAGGCATGTTGGAAAGTTGGCAACCCCAACTTTCTATGAGGAAACATAAGGGATGGAACAGCCTTTCAATTCAGAATTCTAAAGAAGAAACTTGGGCAAGATTTCCCAACTCAGAGGTTGCCAAGATGCAGTTACCTGACATCAAGTCAACATAGCAGTGTAGGCCTATGCTGTAAATGGTTTAAAAAAGAATAAGTACTTTTAGTCTTATGTTAAAAATACAATTTTCAGATAATTCCATTAATTTAGTTTCTCTGAATATTTTTTTGCTGCTCAGAAACCAGCCACACCAGCATAAGCCTCTTGCAGGCATCCTTTTTTCTCCCTTCCTTCCAAGCTGGACCCCCTTGTATACAAAAACTCACCAACTTTGAATGGAACGTAGCATAAAGCTTGTTAGCTTTGTTAGCATTCCTCATTCAACCTGATGGCTGACACAAATCGCAAGCTAGCTCTCGACAGCGAGCCATACCCATTGGTTCCAATAAGAAATGCTAACAGTGCTGACAAGCTACATTAAATTACGAGGAGCGAACGCAGAAACGTTGTCCCTGGTGAAGACAAATAAAAACTCATGTCAAACCCTTTCATGAAGGGGGACACAAGTTCTAGTCCATGGTTGTTTTTTCATAACAAAAACAGACTTGATGACTAGAGTGAATGCGAAATAAATGGGTGAGAAAGTAAAATTCTTTGGCTATGTTGCTTCTTCACATCATTGGTCCAATAACGCAATTGATTCAACTAAATCTATTTATGCTTTGTACTCTTACTAGGAAGTCTGTGATTAATTAGGATACCTTATTCTATCCATAATCTCTCCTTCGTAATGGAAAGAAAGTGTGGACAAGTTTACAATGAGCTCCAAAGCGCCCAAAAGACGTCAGAGTTCCATTAGCTTCTATCTTTTATGGTGTTGGGGGACTCTTTTGATGCCAGTTCTTTTCATCAGTCCCACAGCCCTCCCAATCTCCCAAAATTTTCTCAAGGGACATGCCTGTCTTTGAACACATGAAGCTTTCAAATGAAGAACTAGCAAAGTCTGCTTTGGAATATTTTGAATAACCAACATAATTACAAGTGTCAATCCATCTCCTCTACTGCCTTTACGAATGTGCATAAAACTCTCACTCAGGTAATGAGATTTGAAAACATCACTAATGTAAAACAGACATATATGGTTAAAGGCCAATGTGTTAGAGACTCTTTAACTGGATGAATGAAGAGTGCCTTGAAGCTTCTCTCTTGTCTCTTTTGATAGTCCCAAACTATAAAGCACCTTCATCAGCAATTTTATCTTCACAAACTTAGCCCCAATGTAGCACTCCATTATACCCCATTTACTTAAGACACATATGGTTCTTCACCTTAAGTATTCAAATAGTGTCTCACATCCTAAAATGAGAAAGTAAAGGCCAAATACATAAATGCAATGTTACTGAAGCGCAGAATTTGGATAGTTTTTTTTTCTTCTTTTCCCCTTCTGACCTCCTCCCATAAAACCTTTTCAAAGGACTATTTTCATAATACATGTTGTGTACTTTTGTGCTTCTATTTCTAATGCCATCACAAGAAAGGCCTCTATCAAACGTTTATGTTGTGAAATATGTCCCTGCGGGGTTAGCAGATGTGCAGGTGTAACATCAAAGGTCGAGCTGTTGCTAACTAACTACCTAAAGCTAACACTTTTGTTGCATAGGTATTGCTCAGAACATACTGTTAAGGCATCGTAGGCATGTCATAAGCACATTATGTGTGTATTTAAACATGATAATACACTCTAATGCAACCACTGTTTGGAAATTCTTAGCGTTGAATACTTTTATAACTTTATAACTTAACAGTATAATAACACAGACATACCAAATTCCTAATGTAGACCATGTCGTAATATATTACAATTCAGGTAATTTTCTGATGTAATTATAATGCAAGTACAATAAATATAAAGTTTATGTAGCACTTATGTAGTGCGTGTATAGACTTATGATGTCTCCAATGCACCTCATGCTTAGCACACCTTCAAAACAAACAGGACATTATAGTGTAATAAAAAAAAAAGAAATAAGAAAAAAAGCTTTGTTTTGTTGAAGAACTTATTTATTTACCCGAAAACAAAAGTGAAGTGTATGATTTTTCAGCACTACCAGCACTAGAACTTAACCCTTGCTGTTCAGTATAATTTCCTCATGCCACACTGGACACTGCGCTTTACTCTCTACCAACTCAACTGTACTCTACTGTATATGCCATGGTGCCAAGACATTAAAGCCCCAATCCAGACATTTTTGACCATGTACATTTTGATATACAGTATGTACTGAATGCATGCTCTTGAAGAGTTTGACTCATAGATGGAGAATACACTGGTTGTTGTTTTTTTTGTTTTTTTTACTTTCTTAACCCATTATAACTCAAAATACTGTTTCATCCCATGTTTACAAACAGTTCATGTGACGCATATCAGTTGTAGAGTAAAATAATTCCTCCAATAACATATAGTATATGGTTGTCAGTGGTGGGGCTACCCTTTTGTTTACATTTTGATTGAGGACGTAGACTGATAGTCTGCTATCTATTGCCAATCTTGCACTGTCCTGTGAGCTCTTAAGTCATTGTACTATATGTGTCAGTATGTGTTGTGAAACTATGCAAGTTGTGTGCCTGCACCAATGTGACCAAGACTAATTCCTGTACAGTTATATTAGGTGAATAAAGTTGTTCTGATTCTTGGGAAAATGACTTAATTACCTCTGCCAAGGGGGTTATGTTTTCACCCATCTGACACACACACCCATCCAGTGTCTGACTGTGTGTGTGTGTGTGTGTGTGTGTGTATGCGCGACATAGACAAGTAATTGCCGGATTGCCATGAAATCTGCTGTGCACATTCGAGATCCCAAGAGGGAGAAACCTATTCATTTTGGTGACCCCATGACTTTTCCTCTAGCGCCACCATCAGACCAAGATTTTCAAATGAACACATCTCCTAACCCGTTTGCCATACAGTCACAACATTTGCTATGAACATTCATGACCCCCAGAGGAAGACACATATTGTCGTAGCCTACAACAGTTTAGATGTCATTGACCAGCTCACAAGAGCAGCTTGATTTCTGCCCACCTAAAGAATGAGGTTTTATTTTTGCACTCTGTCATACAGTAAACAACAGTAGCCTACGATGTGAAAGAGTCTCTTCCTTGGCTGCAAGTTGTTTTAAATGTTACCCTGGTGGTTCAAACCACAACATGGGGTCACCTACAAATGGGGACACGTGCTTTCGCAGCAGTGTTTTGTGCATTGGGTGAAACTTCAAAACTACATTGAGAGGTTATTGTCGGAACCACCAAAACCATTTAAGGACTGCGGTGTGATTTTTCCATGCTCGTTAAAAAAGGCTTAGATGTCACATGTCCTCCATTTTGGAACCAAAAATAAATATGTTTTGGAAAGAAGTCACCTCTTGACAGTAAGTGGATTAACGTTTTACAGCAGACTGATGAAAACGTGCTTGTTAAAATCATATAATGGATGGTGATCCATGTGTTGGGCACATCCCATTAAAACCCCCGATTGTTCCTCAGCTGAGCTTTTTATCCCCTTGTAACATGCAAACAGAACACAGTATAACGTGCCCGAGGTGGTGAGGAGTGTCTGATGTTTAAGAGCATCAAAGCCACTCTCTTCTTTCCTCCTGGTTTACACGGAGGGGGGCTGTTGTCAAATTAGTCACTCTTCTGCAGACTGATTTGAGACTGTGGTGATTAGGCTACAGCAAGAACTAGTGTAGAAGCAACAACCAGCCCATAGGCACAACTATATCATCATCACAACTCACAGTCTGTCTGTTCTCTGTTTCATACCACTGTTTGTCATTTGGAATAGGGAAGTTTCAAGATTTTTAGTAGTTTATCCTATTGAACACTAACCAAGTCCTCTCTTAGCATTTGTTAGCAATTCTGGAGTCAATGGGAAATGAAACCATTTCTTTCAAAATTGCTGCATACAAATCCTTTGAAATAGTTCTATTAGTTATGATCTTTCCTGCGTGTGACAGAAGTAAATAGAATGGCTTGCGTGTGATCTTGAGAGAAATTGTTTCATTCCCTATTGAAAGGTTCTGTGAAGGCCCAATCCAACCTCCAATCCAAATGTAAATAAATCAAAAGGTTAATCTTGTAAACGCAAACAAAGACAAAGATTGGACTTAAGATATGGTCTTACATTAGATATTCTCAACTGCATCCTCAAAGTTAAAGGGATCTCTTTTCAGATCATATGTGAGATTAGAATTTTGAGACCTTAACATTGCAATCATGATGTCACAATGGCTATTAGCTACTGAAAGCTATGGAGTGCAGTAATTATAATAATACATTCAGATACAGTGTGATAACTAGCAAAACTGGCGTGAAGACATGCTAGTGTGTTTGGTCACAACAGTAGCATTGTTGACATTTACAAAAATGGAACCATTTCAAAATGTTACCTACTCAATATATATATAGGCTACAGAACATTCATAGCAGTCTATTTCATATTCATTGTGAAGATATGCCCACATTTGCTTCATCACGGCTGGAGAATTTCTCACAAAGTTTTCAACTCGAGCGAACGCTGTTTGCGCAGCCTAAAGCAAAGTGTCTGTCTCGCTTCATTCATGTCTTCCAATTGACTTCGTATGCATTCACGCATCTCTAAATTTCGCTTCGTGTTGTATTTGACAATACTTTAAGAATTCTGAAAAATAAATGTATTAATTAAATAAATACACCTGAAGGGGTTTTAAGGTTTACATTCCATTTTTTAACCATTACATTTTTTGACAAATGAACTAGTCTTGAAGAATTTTCGTATGTTTTGCATATGGACAAAAAGCTTTTTGAAACTCTTGTGACCCATCACAATTGAGACTTATTTTACACCATTGTTTACAAATGTAAACAAAACGTAGCTTCAAAATACATTAAAAATATTTGCAAACTGTAATGCCCTTGTATTGGAAGCTCTGCATATCAATGAAGAATTAAAAACTAAAACATGTCCAATCTCATGTTCTGGTGGTGGGGCTATGCTTTTTGTTTATGTTCTGATTTTGAGTTGGGCCTTTAAAACACAGATTAGTCTTGCATAGCAAGACCTCTCTCCACTAGGGTTGGGTATCGTTTTAATTTTTTCGATTCCAGTGCCAAAAGTGATGCCAGTTCCTAAATAGTGCCAAAACCTATACTTTTCTTCTTTTTTTAATAAATACCATGCAAACACCAAATCACCAAATTAAACTTGGTGAATGTCATCTCTTGTTCTATCAAAGCTGTTGTTACATCCGTAACCATGTTCCCTCAGACCTGCCTCTGAAAACCAGCATCTCAGATCAAACATATGGCTGCAACACACTGCTTACAGTATAAGTACATGGATCCTCACAATTCCGGTACTCATTTCGGTGCCACACATGAGTCGGTCTGGGTAGTATCGACCATGTTGGAAGCAGTACCACTCGGTACCCAACCCTACTCTCCACACTATGTGGACTAGAGAGGTCTGGTAGAACCCATTATCATTCTGCACTAGCTGGAAAAAACTTTCTGGGTTGTTTGTATTTCTTAAACCAATCATAATCATCAAGGGCGGGCATAAACTGCGCCAAGCTCACCAGTGCCCTTGCAAAATAGTGCCAGGGGGGGAAACCGGTCAGCAAACATGCAAGAATGTCCCTTAAAGATAGCTAATTTTCTGATCATATTCTTCTAAACACATCTCTCCCCATAGGAAAACAGTGGCTCAGCCAGCACAAAGCGATATGGTTGCTGATCATGTGCAGAGGCCTTTATGCACACTGTCCATATCCTTTCATTCAGACTAAACACAGATAGATAGTAAGTGACAGATAAACATGAAGCTATTACAAAGAATATTCACCCAGTAGGCTACAATATATGCACAGGAATATTTCTTGGTCCGAGACCCAACAGCTTAAAGGTATAATCTGTAATGCCGTCAAACAGCAACCTCTAGGCAAAAGAGCCTCACTTGGTACTGCGCTTTGTTTACTTTTTTGTTTTGGTCTGATCTGTGGGTTGGAGTTTAGTAACTTATTATACAGTGAATTTCTCCAGCCCTCTCTTGGCAGCGCCTGAGGTGTGGCCAGCAGTAGCAGCCCCTCACCTGTACCCACTGAAATCCAATCCACGCATCAGATGAAAACAAAAGCTGTGAACAAAGTGCAGTACCACGTTATCTTTTGCCTAGAGGTCGCTGTTTGACGACATTACAGATTCTACCTTTAAAGAGACTCGCAATGCATGCTAACACACATGGTACAGTGACAACAGGATCTCACAGGGCAGTGCAAGACATATGACACAAAGTAGACTGCTCTATATTCAATATGTTCAGTATGTTTGTGTGTCAAAAACTAAAAAGACCAGAGCCCCTTATTGAAAGACAACTTCCAAAAGCTCAGGAATGAATAGGATCTTTAAAAGCAGAGTTTGATGAATGAACACACTTCGCTTAGTTTATTATGATTCCCATTAGCTAGGTTACTGCATCACAGCTTCTACCTGGGGTCAACACAAAAGCTTCACATTGTTACATTGCAACAATGCAAGCAACCCATAACAACTTACAACAACATAACACTTCACATTACAGAATAAACAGGACAAACACTAGCACACACACAAGAGAAGCTCCTAAAGAATAAAATATAGTCAAAACATTTTAAATTCAACAACTTCATAGATGGAGCTACTTTAAAAAGGGACATATTATGGAAATGTGTTTCGTCTATGTTTGCATGGATTTGGCAGTCTGAAATGTAGGCGCTGGGGAAAATTGACATGAAACTCCTTGCCGTTTTGGCCAAGGTTTGAAGTCTTCAGATTAACGAGCTGTTCAGAATGATTGCCCTTTGTGATGTCCATCAACAAATTATTTGAGCCAGGAATAGCCTACCTAATGTACTGCCCAGTTTGTAAATGTTTTTGGGTGTGGGGTAGCGGTAGCCAGGTAGGGAAGTGTGCTACACCCTCCAAAACCAATGTGTTCAATACAAGGGAAGAAAGAGGTGCTGGAAAATAAATAATTAAAATTAGATTTAGACTAGCTTCTTGAAAATGTAACAAACATGTTCCACAGATTCAAGGAAGCCTTATAAAATTGTTGAAAAAATACATAATATGTCTCCTTTAAAATGCTTTATTTTTTTTTATTTTTTTTTACAGTTTATCAAGTGCCTGCTTAAAATTAGAGACAAAATGTATTGGATTACTCCAACACAGTAACGTAACCTGATTACATTTGATTACTTTAGGTCTATTCACTGCTGTACCCATGAACTGTGGCTGGGTTCATTTAAACTTTACTTTCAAATCAACTCAAAATATAAATGACAGCTCAATCATTTATTTTAGAGAATGGATGCAAGAACATTTTACAGTGAAAAAGTTTTCACATTTCAAAGAAAATTAATCTCCTGAATACTACAAAGAAAGAACCTGAAATGAGGTAACACAATTTATACTGTGTATAAAAGCTGGCACTACTAAGCCTGTGTAATACACTTTATCAATGGCAGATGGTGCTGTTTCAATGCTAAAGGAGGAAAGCTTTGTCCCCCCCCTCCTGGCAAATTATACTGAATAGCCATTTAGGTTCTCTGAATAGTGGTGACTGGTGTGCAATATACTCTGGTAATAGGGACTGGACTGCCCTTGAACACGTCAGCCCAATCACTGGAAGTGCTTTGTCATCAAAGAATTATTTTTTTTTTCGAAGCAGCTCCTTCAAAGCAGACCAGTCAATGAAGCTCTAAGCAGCAACTTTCAAAGATAAAAAGCTTACTGGACTGACCCGACTGACAGTTTTCCTGTACATTCTTGTCCCTCCCACTGTGTTTCACTTTGCCTGTGTCTTCCTGTCTGCCTTCGTTTTTTATTCAGAAACCAGGTTTGCAACAACTATTTTCACCACTTAAATGTTTGAAGATGCATATTCCCACACTCCTAATAACACAAATGATTATATTTTAGTTACAGTTGAGTTGTCTGCTGAGCTATTTATTTTTGTGGTTTTATTTATTTCATAGAAAAAAGGTCACTGTCAGGCGCATGCACAGCTATTTTAGTTAGTGGCCATGCAGCAAAGACAACAAAAAAATCAGCATTCCCACACAAAAGCTTTTTAGGAAGGGGTAGGTTGCCCTTTTTTGAAATAGCAGACATCTGCTTTAATCACTATTCTTCTGTTTCAATGGAATAGTCTGTTGAAATAGATCTCTGAAATGTCATATGCAAGTCATTCTATATGTCTTAACCATGCCGTTTCGAAGGTGTGGTTTTTCAGAGATGTGCTACACAACACCAGCACACCCCCCAAACCCAATGAACAGCATTGCTATTAGGGTGGAAATTATGTTGAGGGATTCAGAGGCCTTAAAATATGACATATCAGGAAATACCACATGACTTGAACACCCAAAAACAGAATAAATGTGAAATTAGTTCAGTGTCTTAAAACTTTGGGAGGTCAGTGGAATTCAATGTTGAAACATGTGAATATTTGGGGGGTTTTTGTAATAGGGATCTTATTGATCATTTAACCAAATAATTCTTCAACTTTTTTTCTTTGTAGGTCTCAGATTTGAGAGAGTGGGTGTGGGCCCATGCAGGCTCATTAAACCAGGCCACTAGGCTACAATCTTGTCGAGACCCTGCATAAACAGGCCTGTGACCCATTTAGCATTCTAGCCCATAGTTTAAGAAAAACTGCTTTAAGCCTTTAAGCCTCCTCCCCTTTGGTTTCCAGTGTACTGCATGCATATTCCATCAAATAGCAAACATTTCACTTGACAGACATTTGACAGTGTCCATGGATGTTAAGACTTTGAATGACACCAGTTCATCTATTTAAATTATTTGGAGCAACTCTACTCTGAAACACAACTCTGAAAACATGTATCTATGTGGCTATCAAAATATAATAAATATTAATATGACAATATTTCATATATTTTACACCCAGTTTGTTTTTCTTCATGGCCCAGACAGGGTTGCTCCCTGTGTTTCTGCAGCCCATAAAGACTTTATTTACAAATGCCCCAAGCTATTTGCTATTTAGCAATGAATTATGACAATTTAAGCAAGAAACCCTACTGTTACACTTAGGCATTTTCTGTTGCTCAAGAGGTTTACAACTCCCCAAAGACAAACAGTAAACACCTTGTTTTTCAGCACTGACTCTTTAGTCAGACCATAAACTTGGTTAACTTCTACAAAAGTGTTCATAACAGTTAACTGTCCAATCTATGTCTCTAGGTGTCCAGTGGACATGGTTTTCGTGCATGACAGGTTTTCTTAAAGTTCCATCTTACGTAACTTGTGGTATGCAAGCTTGTGTAGGACAGAGACAAAAGTTTAACTAACACCTAAGCATATAGAGGTCGGCTTTACATATACCTGGGAGATGTCAAAATAGAATTACTTTAGGTTGTCCCTAAATTAAATATCAAACTATAATTGCAATATCCAAAAAGCACTGAAGAAAAGTGCATGAGAAAAACAACTGAGAACCAAAGTACAATGTCATCTTTACATATTTGAAGATAAACATGTTTTGGAAATGAACAACGTGTAGCCTAATGCAGTGAACTTTGAATGATGTCCAGATTAGTTTAGGTCTAATAGACACATACACAGACCTAGGCTAGATAGGCTACTAAAACATTTGAACACCCGTTTTATTGTAAATAATATTTTGCCTACTGTAATAACTAAGTTTATATTTTGGTACACAATTATTTATTAATCAATACAATTTCGAGTGCTAGGCCTGTTCGTTGCGTTTATGGCCAAAACAAAAACTTGCAGCCGGTTTATTTTTTATTTTTTTTAATTCAAACTTGTCATGGGCATAATAGGCGAAATTCATCTTCAATACAGCCCTCAATGCCTCAAGGTCTAGGCTACATAGGCCACAAGCCATGGAATAAAAATTGCTTTGCCAGTTTATATTTTTGTAAAATGTAGCCTTGGTTAATGCTCACCAGAATTTAAATTCAGTTCTATGATAACTGAACCTTTGTATTTTGGCCTTTTGTTTTTGTAATCTACACTCGTCAAAAACAGAGCTATGTTATATTAATTGGCTGATAATAATAATACAGATCAGGACTGTTTAACAACGACATTAACAAAGTGATAATATTCAAACTTAATTAGAATATAGTTTCCAGTAAGTAAACAGCTAAATCAAACATGCTAGTAAGCCTACAACATTTTGGGCCACAGTGGTCCAAGAGAAAGTATTTAAACATGGAAAAAACAAAAAACTTTGCAGAACCATAGAAAAATTGAAAAATTCTTACCAATATCTTATATAGGTCTATCCGTGCTCCACCTCTGACAACACATAATGACACGTATAGACCTATGTTCTTAAGATTTGAGCAAACATCTAGGTGGGTTTTTACCATGAGGCCAGGCCCGGTCCTTTGTCAATGAGATGAAGTGTGAACGGAAATTAATTGACCAACAATTTTCCAAAGGGAAGCACGTGCTACACACCTGTTGCACAGAATTAGGGGGCATCAGTGGCACGTTTACCAAGTTGTCCATGCCTGTGACTTGCCTACAAAGTCTATCGCCAAATTAATATGCTATGTTCTTATTTCAAGTAGCCTATGCAATAAGAAATCGATAGAAAAAAAAAATTCACAGCGTTAACTATCACAATTATCTGCATTGCCGTGAGCCTAGGCCTAGCTATCCAGGCCCTATTCTCAATGTTTGGAGACACATGCGTTCTGCTCTCTGCTAACCATTAACATGTGATAGATGTAATTATGTTTCAAAGTATTTATGGCATGGTGCGAGCTTAGCCTTTATGAAACACTTCGAAAACCCATGACATATTCTCTCATTTTCAACAAAACAGCGCTTTTGTTGCTAGAAAGGACAAAGACTCAAAGTTGCCAATAACTTAGATCTCAAATAGCGCCTAGGTTATGGACAAGACTGTTTCAAAATATGGCCAGCCTATGATGGCAGTGTATGTTTTGTGTTGGGTCCAATAGACTAAGGCAAATTGGCAACGCTTTTTCCATTGAAAGTAGAGAAAATATAGGACCTTTTTTGTTTAATTGAAGTAGCCCTATAAAGGCCTAACCTATCGAATTTGATCATAGTGGAACTAATATAATAGCGTAGACCTGACAAGAAAAGTAAAGTAAACGAACAAGCAGGTACTGGTAGCTGTATCTGATGAAGGGGACTGATCGTTGCTGAACTTCAGATTATGACCACAGGGCGTCAGGGTAGGCTACTAAGAACTATCATTGTGGTGAACTCTTGTTAATGTTGGTCTGAACCTTTTCTGTCACCTCCTCTGAAACAGGATCACAACCGAATCACCTTAAGTAATGAACAATGATAATTTATGAACGTATCAAATATAATAAAATAAATTAAAATCACAATAAATTTGATCAGAACAAGATTGCAAGTTTGATATATAACAGCCTGGCACGACAGACTCATTGTCGATGCTCAACAGTAGGTTAGAGATTTTCATTGTGCAACTTTGGACCAAAAACTGTAGCCTTGTGTGAAGCTCATTTAGCTCTACGACGACAACAAAAACCATAGCCTAGGTATAGGTTAATAAACCAGGCATAGGCCTAATTAGGATCAAATAATGACATTCATCAATAATAGACCCAGGACAAGATAGCTATCAAAATGCTCACCATTAAACTTCTACTGAAATTGACACATTTTCTTTAGTTTTAAATCTTGTTTTGAATTTGTTGGGCTTTGTTCTCAGTCTCATAGAGGACTGCATTTATAAATTCGATTGACAATATCATTGCTGTAGTTGAAACTTGTGCCTCATAAGGAAGCTATCGCCTAAATATAGGCTTGCATGAACAGAAGTCGAAAAGGCTGCTCATCCTTTATAGCCTACCATCCATTTCTAAGGGTCATGTAAGATGTTAAGCGAAATATTAAACATAGCGTATTGAGTGTTGCTTATTTGCCCTATACCTGTCTCGTTACAGCCTTATTTCAAAGGACATGAAGGAGTCGACTCGCCAGTAGCCCATAATTATGTCCAGCAGTCTGGATCCCAATTACATGCTAGACTAGCTGAGATCTTAACTGGGTTGTGGGAAAAGTCTCTGTAGATCAGTGGATCAGAACAAGACAGTAGGCTAAACCATTGTCACTGACCTGTCTCTCCTGTCAGCTCCATCCTAACGCATGGTGGCCCTCATTTTCTAAAAGGAACTGCAAAACATTAAGCTAGCCTATTTTGATATCTGTTCAGATAAAGCGAGTGCTTGGTAGCTAACTAAGAACACAGACTGGGCCAGTTAGCCTGATTTATAGTTGTGCATGTAGGAAGAGATTTAGGAAATATAAAACGAAACTATTGAATGAAAGCATAATAACTATATTATAAATTACAACCACCACTATTACTCTGCTACTACTACGAGGTTGCAATAATAATAATAATAATAATAATAATAATAATAATAATAATAATAATAATAAAAACAACAATAATAATTATTGTTATTGTTATTGTTATTGTTATTATTATTATTATTGTTATTATTATTATTATTATTATTATTATATTATTATTATTATTATTATTGTTATTATTGTTATTATTATTATTATTGTTATTATTATTATTATTATTATTATCATCATCATCATCATCGACATCGGCATCATCATCATCATCACCATCATCATCATCATTTTATTATTCTTATTATTATAATTAT
>OMKL01003493.1:1486-18090 GCA_900302295.1 Parasudis fraserbrunneri
GTCAACATCAGATTCAAGTAGCAAGTTGTGTGATACTTGTGTGGTACTCCACTCCATGTCATGCCTAACAACACCCCTTAGCTGCTCTAAAATCATTGTAAACCACGGCCTCTTGTGGCTTATTGCTTAATTGTGCCCTCTAGGTTAATGACAGCACTATGAAACTTAACAACCACAAACTAGAGACCTGGGCTAATAAGAGAGTATATGGTTTGGCTAGATGCATTGTCAGTAAGGATGGTTTCTGAGCTATTTGCAGAGCTATTTGCTTGCCATCCAATCGCTGAAAAGATTCAAAAATTCTGACAGAAATCTCAAGATGTGAAAGGTTATTGATACCAAATCACAATAACAATCACAATTTCATAATTGTTATTCAAGGTCTTGAGGTCTTTGTGTGGTGTTTTGGAGGGATTTTTGAATGTTTGCGTATGAAATACAAGATTTAAATCAAATATAAAGTTAGTCAAAGTAAGGTAGCTAATCTCACCTAAACTCTCAATCTGTCCCACAGCTGAAGAATGAAGAAATTGTCTTCCAAACAAAAACGTTTTAATTTTAACTTCAGCAGCCTTGATGTTTCATGAAAATTAAGAAAAAGTGTCCTCAGATAAAGTGTTTTAGTAATATTTTTTTGTGTGGTAGAAGCAGTGGTGCTAGGGCTAGGGTTGGGGTTAGGGCTAGTAGCAGTAGTTTTTTGTGTGGTAGTAGTGGTGCTTCTATCCTAGCTGGGCTGGGTTCAGGAGATGATTCCTGATTGGTTGGGGCATAGTCATGTCAATCTGGTGGCCCATATCTAGGGGGTGAGAGATCTATTAGACCAGTGGAGACATCATCATTTTTCCATTCCTTTTGACAAGACTGGCATGAATCCCAAACGGCACTACATAGTACCAAAGTCATTGCTGTCAGCACTTTCATTCTTATATCCCAATCCATCGCCAATGGCACAGAGCGTTTTGTCTTTCAACTTCCTGTGAGCACATGACCCTATCTAGAAAGGGATATATTAGCATTCACTAATGGAAACACTAGGCCCCTTGTTCTGTTTCTTTATAAATATCTTTGTTATAAGGATAATGATGTAGCTGAACAGTTCTGTGCTTACAGATTAAGTATTTATTTGGCTTGGGAATATCCACACTAGCTAGCATCTTCGTCACAAAGTTCAGCTACCGGGAAAAAAAAAATATATATATATAATGGTGGAAGTGGGTGGGACGTATAAGATGAATAGAGGGTAAAAGGCTAGAAAGGATCTAGCAAGCCATTAACCAGCAGCACTTATCACAACAGATGTATCCAAAGCCTTTGAAAAATTGACCTTGAGTGTCTCCTGCAACCTGAGACTTGATCTGTTCATCATATGGAACTTATTATATGGCCTATACTAAAACTGCTACACCGAAGAGAATATATCTGCCGCCAGAGACTTGACATTCCATGTCCTGAAATCCCCTTTTAGATGCTGGCTGCCCCCAACAAAGATTAGAAATTACGAAATGCCCAACAGAAAACCATCAGCTCCTGCAATCCCCCAAATCAAGAACAGAAAGGAACAAGAAATCCCTCCTTCCATAAGCTGCATAAACCACCAGCTCCATATCCTACATTAATCATCCAGATTGTGTCATTTTATGTGATTTCCATTTGATTGCAAATCTAATTTGTTCATTTCTTGATGTATCTTTGTAAATACCCATGCAATTCAGTCTAACTGCAATTGCCATGTGAGTATTCAGTAAAAGTGTCCAAATCAGCCAGATGAACATTTCTTCTGTTGCCATTATCATTCAAACCTGACTGATTTCATTTCACACACTCATAACACGTCATTTAGAGTTCTCAAAACGATAACTAATCTAGACCATGCTGATATGATTTCAGTCAATACTATTGATATATGACTGTGATGCCTCGATCAAACACTTTCCATTAAAAATGTTTGTGTGCTACTCTGTATATGACTACACAACTATCCTCAGGCTGCAGGAGTTGAACATGTTACAACTTTTTGTTTTATTCTTCTGTTTTATTACATTTTTTTATGCTTGGTCATGCTTCATTGTTTTTGTTATTTCATCCATAACCACAGGCACACAGTGTTCATGTTACAATCTTTTATTTTTTCCCTTCTATTTTATTGCATGTTATATATGCATGGTCATGCCCCATTGTTATTGTTTTTGCATGGATAGCCACAAATTCTTTCACACGTTTCACTCAACACACTGCTACTGTTGCTATTGGGCCACATGATAGGACATCACAGGGATTACAGGCCTATTGAAGAACCCACTGAATGGAAACTTTGACTGCAGTTTTGTAGACATGCCTTAGAAATGGATAGCTGCCATCTGTAAAACCAGTTAAAAGGCATTACTCATCTGGATTTCAGTTTAAATAGGACTCTCGTGAATTGAATTTACTCCTCTGTTAGGACTGTAGACAATTTAACGCTACATTGAAGTAGCAAAAGTATGGAAGTGACAGGTGGCTATCATTTTCATAAACAATCACATGACTTCTGCAGTCCCCCTGCTAGCGGGACCCATGGAGGCCAATAAATGTATGTTTAGTATATGAGTTAAGCAGGTTTGGGGGGGTCATTCACTGGACCTTTTCAGGGGCCCAGGCATTTCTGTGTTTGGGCTTTCATTGACTATGACAGTATTGATGTATTGATGTATTGATGTATTGCAAAACAGAATCTGCATGCTACAATGGAGTGCAAAAAAGGCAAGTTATTAAATGTGAGTTACACAGTAGCTTTGTAGGTTTCTACTGCAATCAAGCAGCCTGTCTGTAAAGAAATACCTTTGTGATGCATCTTCTTGACCACATGTTGCATGATGCGTCTCAAGCCAGGCCACTACACTTTGGAATGACCTACTCAAGAAGACCAGCAAAGTGAGCAATTTCTTTAAAATCACTTTTAAAATGCACATTTATAGATTTGCTTAATTTGAACTATTTAATGATTTTGTAAGGCTCCCATTATTATTATTATTCTTTTTTTTATTTTTATAATTTTATTGTTTTACATTACTTGCAAGGCACATTGTAAATCAGTTTAGAAAAATGCTCTATAAACAGAGAACCTTTAAAATGGAGAACCTTTGCTCTAATGCCCTAAAATTAGTAGCCTATTCAGCAAGCCTGACTTAGTAAATCGGAAATACCTGTATAGGTCAAGCGTGACTTAAAGTTACTAAAGGCCCTTTGCTTATCCTTTCCTGTCTGGATTGCGGCTTCCAGTTTCACAGAAGCTTTCACTGAATCACCTGACCCTAACAATCCATACAGTATCACACACTAATGCACCCTCAAAGGGAATGTTGACCCAGTTCCAGTCCTTTTTTGACCAGAGAAGCAACTGCAGGCAGCTTCATGCTGAAACTGATTTGGACAGCCTGTGTACTTGCCGATGTAAAGTAAATGCAAATCACTTGGAATGCGAATGTGATACTTCACCCCAAAGTAGTAGTCAACCCTGACTGTCTTTGAGTGTACCCAACACTCCGACTTAATTAGGTTTGAAAACATAGCTCATCTGAAAACTTCAAATGGACTTATATGGTTTTGCGTGAAGGATTGACCTATCTTGTCAACCAAGATTGGAAACATCCAGTGCACTTCCCACTAATATCAAACACTGGTGAAGCTGTGTGGGATTTGGCAAAACTCAAAGGACGGACATTGTTTCACCTCACCTAAATATAGATCATAATAGACTTGAGAAACTGTGTGCTTTACACAGACAACTGGATCAGCTCATAGCTCTCCAACTGTCCAATCAAAAAGCTCAATAGAATCAGTAGAATCTGTAACGTCGTCAAACAGCGACCTCTAGGCCAAAGATGACAACATGGTACTGCACTTTGTTTACATTTTAGTTTTTGTCTGATGTTTGGGTTGGATTTCAGTGGGGATAGAGGAGGGGTTGCTACTGTTGGCCACACCTCAGGTGAAGGGCTAAGAGAGAAATTCAGAGTATAATAAGTACTAAACTCCAACCCATTCGTCAGACCAAAACAAAAAAGTTAACAAAGTACAATACCAAGCGGGGCTCTTTTGCCTATTTAAGTTGTGTTGCATGACGATTGACGCACTTAGTATATGAGAATTGCAATATAACCATAACCTCTGCCCCTAGCCTCTATGTCATCCAGATGGTGTTATTGTGCATGTTTTTACATCTGTCATTCTTAGTAGGCTGTGTTACTAGCCACCTTACTGTTTTCTATGGCTTGACCTTTCCCATGCTCTGTTTAGGCTATAACGATGCCTCTCTCCCCATAGCAGTTACATAAATCACTGAGATTAATAAAAATAATAATAATAATTAGTGCAGAAAACTGCTGGCAACACCCCCCCTCCCCCCATGCACACAACAGCATGCAAAGTAACAGCACAATAGCCACACCTGCCAGCAAAAAGGACTAGCATTAGTTGAGGTTGCAGCTGGAGAATGGCTTTTCCAGATGTTTCTATTATTATGCAGGATTTGTTTAACTGTGGAGGAAGAGGTGTCATTGCAGCCTGAGAGGAGCATGCTAAAAGTATAATGACATAAGGGAGTTGGAATGTTACAATGCCACTGATAATGTATTGAATCACTGGATTAAGTGCAAAATAATGTGCACTATAGTGTAAATAGTGGTACCCGCAGCTCCGGCTAGTTTGCCACAACACTAATGCAAAGTCAATGGGGCCTCACCCCAGTCTGTACAAGCCTGTACAAACCTCTTGTGCATTGTAGAGATAGAGTAGCAGATAGGGTAGTCTAGTGTTGAAACTCTTATGTGGAATCTCAATTGCAAATCAACCAGCCATTGTAGCCAGTCTAGGCTACTATACTGAGTTTAGTTTTAGCCAGGGTTGGAAATGCTTCTTTCAATCATGTAATGTGTTAAAGATTAGTGATTACCTAATTAATTGTAATCAGTAATGTAATCTACTGGATTATTCCATGTCAGTAAATGTATGTGCCCAATTTCAGTTAATGTTGGATTGACCTCCAAAACCTATAGGATATAAAGTTAGCCAATTTATTGTAATTTAAAGTCTGTATTTGAATAATGGTATTTTCATAATGTGAAAACATGATTAACCATTATTTCAAGCTTTGTCAAATGTTTGTTTATGTATGTAGTAACTCTGAGTAACTTTTTTAATAAAATATCTACAATCTCACTGTTGTGTTTTTCCCACAGAACACAGGACTACCACCGTGGGCTATTGACAAATTGCGGTCACTCACTCACTCACTTATTGACGTTCCATGAGGGACATTCTTTCAAACGCGTGCACAGATCATGTAGAATTTTCTAGCGATGCCTTTCTCTGCATCTCCCTAAATCATCCTCGAAAAGGATTGGAGGTGTCGCGGTAAAAACACCTCTACATTGGAGCAATATTTAGCCCCTCTCCCGGTAAGCTACTGTGTCATGCTTGGTATCAGTTCGATTCCTTGCAATCTCAAGATTCATATGATATGAATGACTTTGCGCTAGCTGACAAACTGAGTCTGGTACGGCCTTCAAAAGACAGTGATGGTGGAAAGTGTAACCAAACAACACATTCAACAACTGGCTACACGCTACACAACAATAGTGTAAGCTGTGCTGTGGGTCTGGACGCTTTCATGCTTGTTAAATAACTAACAATTTACAGATTCCCATTTTTTGCATTCCGTTTATTGTAACCCCATTGCATATAATCCCAATACAATACATTACTCCTAAACCCTGGCTTCAACTGTAGTAATATTTCACTATTGATGAAATGAAACACAAAATGCCTGTGCTCCACCATCATTTACAACCACACTACATTTTGCTGCCATCTACATTTCGATTCATATCACTGTCATACAATGTCACACTGCCAGGGATGGAACTTCCCTTCTTCTGTATGTAGACAAATAGCCTATATTTTGCTGATTCAAACATCATTTTCCGTTGAATAGGAAGTACACAGACAAATCTGGCAGCCAGTGCTCCTAGGCTTGTGTCAAGTCACACACAAACACTGTAATTCGAAATCCAATTATATACAATACATAACATAATACATTATGGACTTTTCATTAACATTCTTGAACAACTCGTTTGCTTTAACAGGTTTAGTGCATTAATCTTTCTACTTGGCACTCACATGGCAACAAAATATTCAGCCCGATTACAGGTTCTAGCCTGTGCATCATTGTGTACTGTACCGCACATTCTTTGCATTCCAACACAGCTTTTATAATCTGATCATATAAACGATGGCATATTATAACGTTTAGTGTAGCCGTTTGTTAAAAGTAATGCCATCTCTTCACTCATTTACACACATCGTTAAACACAGGTCAGTGTGCCACAGATACATTGGTGGAAAATGGCCCATTATTTAACAGTTAGTTCACAGCCATCAGCTCACGGGAATGCTGGCGTGTGTTCTGGTTGGCAGTGCCTTGGCAGTCCTTGGCAGTACAGTCCAATTCAGCAACCAATAGGTTTTCATGAAAACCTGGATCGCATGACTGGGGCACTAATACCTCCATCCAAAATCCAGAACAAAATGTACTACGAAAACCTTGTTATTTCCTTTTGCTTTGAAAGGTCATGGTACAAGTTACCCTTTGCTCCAAGTGCCCGATGTGCCCCTTTTATTTGATTAATTTGGATCTAATATTATTATTAAAGCGACTATGTGCACTTGTTGTGGCCGTGAGCGGTGCTGTCTGTGTTTTAAATACATTTCTCATTTGCTTCTTTGCTCTGTCTTAACTGTGTGCTTTCTTTTTTGCCATGCAGACATTCTGCAGAGTGAATTCTTGGTTTCTTGGTGAGCTAAGTGGCCGCATATTTGTTTTCCATTTTCGCAAAAAAAATATCCCATGTTCTGTGTGCAAAGAAACTATCACGTCTCATTCTTTCTAGGCATACCTCTGGTACAGTGGTGGAAAGTAACTAAGTATTTTTACTCAAGTACTGTACTTAAGTACAATTTTGAGTTACTTGTACTGTACTTGAGTATTTTCATTTTAGGGAACTTTGTACTTTTACTCCACTACATTTCAAATGGAAATATTGTACTTTTTACTCCACTGCATTCATCTGAACTCATCACTTACTAGTTACTTTGAAGAAAAAGATTTTGCATAGAAAACATGCCAAAAATGTATGAAGATTATGTACTTTCAAATTTGAAGCCTTTCAACTTCAAGAGGACATAATCAGAGCCAGCATAACTGGACCACATACCACTTTAACATAATATTTAGTGGTCAATGGTTTGAGGATTGAATGCGCCCAAGCACTGGAATACACAAACATCATGTAGAATGCATTCTTTTTCTTTTGATACTTAAGTACATTCAGTATCAAATACTTCTCTACTTTTCCATAAGTAGAATTTTGAATGGAGGACTTTTTACTTTTATCAGAGTACTATTTTATCTGGGTATTTCCACTTTTACTTAAGTAAAGGAACTGTGTACTTCCTCCACCACTGCTCTGATATCGTGAGAAGGCTCACCAAGCTGGTTGAACCAGACCATCTGATGCCGGAGCAGCGAAAGCGCCGTACATGCTCCAGAAATGAACTAATTCATAGAAAAAATACACATTGTCACTATAAATGCATATAATTTTACTGCCTATTCAATCAAGAACTGGCGGCACATTATTTGGTTCTACACAGTACTGTCAGCTTTCAGTTTACAGTATCACACAATCACATGGCCACACAACACAATTGACAACCACGTCAAGATGATCGGTGAACTCGCTAAATTGGAAAAATAAAAAAGTACAATCGACTATAACAACCAAGAGCAGGGAACTTCGGCTGCAGCTACATAGTAGCCTGCAGTAACTGGGTGTCCAAATTAGTTTTTCGTTTTGAGCTCACGCCCCTCAGAAGGTCTCTGAACGGCTCTGAGTTAACAGCATGGGAATTTGTCGATTCACAATCCTCTCTGTACGTTATTGTGAAAGACGTCATCAGCACAGTTTACAGGACCGTGAGTAAAAGGGTTTCAGTAAGCTTATGTCACGACGATTAGCCTGTGAAGTACTGTTACATTATACACCATGACAATGCTTCCTTATCAGGGGAAATTATCATGTAACTTTCACTTCACTTTCAATACTGTATGGTGGGTTAAGTAACGTTTTGGCTCGAAATGAAACAAATCTGTGGTTCACTGTGAACCTTAGCCCTGGCCTGCATCCAACGTTTTTTTCCTATGGATTATGAATACATCAGATGGACTTTGGCCGACTCCATCTGCATCCACAGCTTGTAAATCAGCTCAAGTTAACAGTGAGGTTTGCATGGGAATTGTCTCTCTTAAATTCTGCAGCCTCACTAGATTCCTGGAGCTGTTGCTTTTACTACAAACTGTTTTTGTTTGCTTTAATTTGTTGGAAATAGCCATAGTTGAGACGTGTGAAGTGTGTGAATGGAGCCCGTGCCATGGAACGCTGGGAATTATATTAAAGGGATAGTTCTGATTTTTTTTTTTTTACATGAAGTGGTATGAAATACTTGCCAGTAGCGTAATTGATTCATAACCACTAACCAACTTATGAGACTATGAGGCCCGTGGCCGAAGTTCTGGCTGTGTTCCGAGTGAGCCGGGCAGCTTCAGACAGGCAACAAAAAAGGTAACAAAAAAAGGTTTAAGCTACACCACAACATGCAAACAAAGGTTTTAACCATCTACAACAGAATACAACAGTCCTTTTGTATTCCCGATGCTTGATTCGTCTCTCAGACCGATGCAATATCTTGCAGAATGCCACTGTATTACTATGCACTGCGTGGAGCTAGCTAGCTAGATGATTCCAAGATATGATGTCAGTCTGAGAGAAGAATCAAGCATCGGAAATACATGAGGACTGTTGTAGTCTGTTGTGGTTGGTTAAAACGTTTGTTTGCATGTTGTGGTGTTGCTTAATATTTTTTTGTCTGTGTGCTGCCTGTCTGAATTCAGGCCGGCCATGTTCTATCTGCGTTTAAAACTGCTGTCATCAGACCACTTCTCAAAAAACCCACCCTAGACCCAGAAGTTCTCGTCAACTACAGACCCATCTCCAACCTTCCATTCATATCCAAGGTATTGGAAAAAGCAGTTGTCACACAACTTCAGGATCATCTAAAGCAAAATAACCTGTTTGAGAAATTTCAGTCCAGTTTCTGCCCTGGCCACAGCACAGAAACGGCTCTGGTCAGGGTCACCAACGACCTCCTGATGACAGTGGACACCGGCTCCCCATCTCTCCTCATACTCCTGGATCTTACAGCTGCATTTGACACTCTGAACCACGACATCCTCCTTCACCACCTGCACTCCAGCATCGGCCTCTCTGACACCGTCCACAGCTGGTTCGCATCCTACTTCACCGAGAGAACTGAGCACGTCGCACTGGGAAAGGCAAAATCACACACTTACAACGTAACCCGTGGTGTCCCTCAAGGCTCGGTGCTGGGCCCCACCCTCTTCATACTCTACATGCTCCCCCTCGGCCGTATCATCAGCAGGCATGGAATATCGTTCCATTGCTATGCTGATGACACACAACTCTACCTTTGAACCAACCCCACCCCCTCTGCACCCCTGCCATATGCCTCACTGACCACCTGCCTGGAGGAGATAAAGACGTGGATGAAGCTAAACATCTTTCAACTCAACAGCTCGAAGACCGAAGCCATCCTTGTTGGCACCCTACACCAGGTCCAGTCATCCACCACCACCAGCATCTCCTTCTCCTGTCAGAGTATTCCCCTTTCCACAACAGTCACTAACCTGGGTGTCCTCATCTCACATTTGAGACCAACATCAAACACTTGTGCAAGACTTCCTTCTACCACCTCAGGAACATTGCAAAACTTCGCAGGTACAGAGAAACTTGTCCACGCCTTTGTCTCCTCCAGGTTGGACTACTGCAATGCATTCCTCATCGGGATCCCTAGTAAAAGCATCCAGAAGGTTCAGCACATCCAGAACAGCACAGCTAGGCCACATCACTCCCATCCTCAAATCACTCCACTGGCTCCCTGTAGAACTCAGGCTTGAGTATTTTGATAGTTCTCAAATGTCTCCTTTGACACTTTGAGATTTGTTTACATAAAGTGCATTACAAATAAAATGTATTATTAAAATTATTATGAAGCTGTCCAGCTCACTCGGAACACAGCCAGGACTTTGACCATGGGACCCTGTAAGTCAGCTAATGGCTATGCAAGAAGGCATAAGCAGAAGTGGCAAGAATTTCATACCACTTAATGTAAAAGAAATCCGAACTACCCCTTTAAGTGCTGCCACATGAATATGGGTCACTTTCTCACCTTTTTAGATGTGAAGCACCACTATGACCGGCAACACTTTGTGTAAGAACAATTCAATCCAAGTGACAATGCTTCACATCTACACTGTGTGTCCTTGTTTTCAATGTGATGGCATGGTTTGGACAAATACAAATAAAAAATAATTTATTTTTTAATTCAGCTCAGTGATGCTGTGAAGCTGTGAAGTTTTGGATAACGTGATCTACAACCTGTCACTGACCCGTGGGCATGTCCAATGAAATGTACACAATGTTACAGCCATACTTGCTGTAAAGTAGGGCTGTCACTTTTTCCCACACTTTTTGGACAAAGGAACAAATCCAAAGTAAAAGAGAATATGTTCAAAGTAATTTGAACTTTTATGTAATCAGAACCCTCTATTATAACCCCCCCCCACCACCACCACCAACCATCCATTATAGCCCCATGCCTTTTCATCATCGCGAGCACTCCCAAAACAATTTTGGTTTGGAGAGTTGTAGTTGCGTATTGCCTCTGGACAGCACGTACCAGAGAGAGAGAAAGACAGAGAGAGGGAGAGAGTGAGTGAGTGTGTGTGTGTGTGTGAGAGAGAGAGAGAGAGAGAGAGAGAGAGAGCGCTACTGGCAGGCACTTCACATGGTTATGAGTTGGACTGCCTTAGTACTGATAATTAACTGTAGGGCAAAATTTTTACATGCAGCATCAATTTTACATAATGACTACACATTCTTAAAAGTTTTTCTGTCAATGAAGCACAAAGGAACATTAGTATTCCAGCTTACCTCCTACAGTGATTACACCAATCTATGTTGCAGAACCGTATCCATGTAAAGTGTATAGTTGACCCATGGACCTCTTGAACAGCTTTACTAGATTATTGGCCTCAAGTTATGTTTAATGCCTTGATTTATGTTTGCTCTGGGATTTATGTAAACCCTGTAAATAGCATTAGCCATCATACGTTGGGCTATTGGAAATGGTTTTGAAACACTGGATCAAGTGGAGTTGATTTAGAGATTTTTGGAAAAGTGCCAGAGTGGAAAAGGATAACAATCCATTTGACCCTTGGATAGCTGACAAGATTACATTACAAGAAAAGCTCTGCATTCCAATATTTACAGTGCAGTTTACTATATTATGCAGTGCAGTTACTTCAATCTTAATATGGAAGTCAATGGAGGAATTGGGCAGGAAAAAGTAACTGAAATTGCACCTATCTATCTGTATTTTCACTTACCAAAAATGGGGGTACTTTGTATAAAAAGGGCTATGATTCCTACATGGTTCACCTGTTATGGATGTAAGGGTTAACCCCTTAAATTAACGCTGAAAGTCTGCACTTTAAATGCTTCACTGTCCTTAAGGTCTGCACTGTTATAGCACTATGCACATGCATGCGGCACAGGAAAAGACATTTTTGATAAAGTAAGGTCCTCTTTTTCAATATGCAGACTACAGGGTCTGTGTCAGCAGCTGACTCAGACCCTTCTGTTGTCTTCTCACACTAAATATTTTTCCATGTTGCAGGCCAGACTATGAACCCGGAACCCGGAACCCTGAGCCCGGTCCAGAACACTTAGCTATGCCGATTGCCATAATCTCTCTAAGCAACATAAAATATTCAGTTGAATAGTTTCAACTTCACCATAAAGCATCTGAAGAACCCCCTCTTTCATAGCTTGACCAAAAGGGATAAATACTTACACTACATTCAGATACAATGTGCTGTTAGTTCATCCTTGAAGGTGATCGGTGACTTCCTCTTGGGAAATGTAGGCTAGTCCATTCATAAAAAGGCATACAGAACTTCCTCATTCCAGCCTTAATGATGATTATCATTATCGGCAGCATTTGTATTTGTTTACAATATATACCAAAATTGTTACTGTAGGAAGAACACTATGCCCTGAGACACTTTTGCACAATGTTTAATTGAAGATATTTTGGACCAGGGGACGGGACTAGTGGAATATCGCATTCCATCATTCCACCACATACCTTCATTCCATCTGGCACCAATCCACCAGAACAAATTCCTGGGAACATTAGATGTATTACTTGGGAGGATAAAGGGATCCTGATTCTGATTGATTATCTATGGCAATAAAATTATCTAGTCTCTCTAGAGCTCAACAGTATCTTTGGCTTAAGCCTCTTACGAAAGTTAAGATTAGCCATAACAATTTTGCTATGCAACATAGAAACCCACGGTTTTCTGAGATTGTAAAGCCGTTGCTATTCAATATAAAATTAACATAGTGGCGTTAGATTGCTCGGCTTTCAAATTCATGTTTAAACATTGTTTTTAATTGCCATCTCCCAGTTTCAACTGTATTACAGACATGGAGATTGGTGGGTTTCTATGTTGCAAAGTAAAATTATTCTGGATACTCTTAATTTTTGTCCAGAGGCTACAGACTAGGGCTGTGTATTGGGAAAAATCCGGTGATACGATACATAGATACGATACATAATTAGAATTTGTATTCATCCATTCTAACACCAAATTCTTGCAGGATTCTTTAAGCAAACAAATGTAGACAATAAACGACGTAAACAGACAGTAAATATACCTCATCTACTACACAGATGACATTGTATGGTGGATATGTATGGTCTTTAAAGGACTGGAAAAGTACTGTGAAAAATATCATGATACTGGGCATCATGTATCGATATAATATTGTGGACTCAAATGTCATGATACATGATACACACCCTTACTACAGACATACAGAAAATTATTCCGGAAGGAGAGAGGGAGCAGACACTGGAGTTCTATTCTGCGAACCAAAAAAAGTAGAGGCAGACACTTGTACTGAGTGAATCACCCATTGTAAATTGTCACACCTTTAGTACTCTTTGCTCTATTTCACTCTGTGAAATCTTCTTTGAACTGTGTTCATGTTATATAGCCCCAGCACACTCACTGGTCTCGTTTCTTGGATGGAGTGGGTCATGCAAGTGCCCTTGTGGGATCTAATGTGTCTACCTCCATTTGATCCATTGAGGCCATCAGAATTGAAGTGGCTGTCTATTAAGACAGCTTTTTTCCTTGCTATGGCATTGACAAAGTGCGTGAGTGAGAGCCATGCTTTGTCTGTAAGTCAAACATGTATATGTTGGAACAATGATGGCTCAGGAGTCTCTCTTTGACCTAATATGTCCCAAAAGACTGTCCCCATTCCATGTTGAACAGACCACTGAGTTATCAGCCTTTGATTTTCCACCTCCGCAGTTTGGGAGGGATAAGAGAGCAGTGCTACGGTGTCCAGTGCATGTGTTTAAGGCCTATATGTTGAGGAAACTGCTTGCCGTTGCCAGGCTGCTGGTCTTTTTGTCTGTTATGGTGGAAAAGGGTTTGCCCTTTCCAAACAGTGATGATGTCATTGGATTGTGGATCTAATTTCTCATATTAACAAGTGAAGGGAGCGACTCAAACATGGGCTGCTTGAAGAATGTTCCTCTAAGTCAGTGGTTCTCAAAGTGGGGTCCGGGGATCCCCAGGGGTCCTTGGGGGGGTTCCAGGGAGTCTGCAGCAAAATGAAGAATAGTTTAATTTCACTAATATTGTATTCACTAGAAGTTAGCATAATGTATAAGAATGACTATTCTGACCATAGGTTTCACTCTCTCTCTCTCTCTTCTGTTATCTCCCCACCTACTACCTGACTGAATCACATCTACCAGCAAATATCTTCTCTGATGGATGGGGGTCCCTGGGACAAAAGCTTATCAAATGGGGATCCCTGGTCTCTTTCATATCCATTTGAGGGTCCTTGGCAAAAGATAATTTGAGAACAACTGCTCTAAGTGACATTATGTGCTGCTGCTATCTACCTGGGCTTCACTATGCACGTTTGCCCATTTCAGTCAACGTAGCCACTCCTCATGTCGTTGCAGCAGGCATCTTACCAATGCCTTCATCTTCTTGGCATGGTAGATCTTGGTTCCTTGTGACCTTGTTGGTATCAGCCATCAAGAATGAATATAACTACAGCTGTATGAATTCTGGATGACTGCCGGAGTTTTCCGTCATTCTGAGACTTGTGTGAAGATTCTGTATAGGAGCAGAACTCCAAATAACAGTGCTAATATAGCATGGGGCATCATACGGTAGCTCCACGTCACTGTAGGAATAAACACTCAACCAGTGCATGCACAAGATGGAGAATATGCAGTGCAAAGAACAACTTTTGGCAGTCGTTAAGAATTCATAGAACCGTAGTTACATCCGTGACCCCTGTTCGAATATGGGGTCAGGAGTAATGTTTTTAGATGCAAAGCTCATCCCATAGACCAGCAATGTCACTCATTCACTCACTCACTCACTCACTCACTCAAAGTTAGCCGCTCTGCCCCTAGTGACGGCTCACAGGCATGACTATGTGAATGACCAGTTCAGCTTGACATCACGACAACAACAAACAATCCTTGGTAGACTCTGGAGCGCCTAGAGCTAACCATTGCAAGACCAAGGTCTGACCACTAGAAAAACATAACATTTTATTGACATTGTGTGACAGTATTAGCTACTGAATTGACATAAATACCATAGAAAAGGATTTATGAATGGTTCAGATAACAGACGTGATGCAGGGAAGATCACAAATATCAATACATTTGTCAGTTACATGTTAGCAGTTACATGTTACATGATCTAACAAAGACTTGTTTTCACTGTTTTTGAGTGTCAACTAGCATGCTAGCAAGTTTAGCCAGGTAGCTTGATACCATTAACTACTGTTGTAAACATTAGAATGCTCGACTGCTCCTGCTCGGCCAGAGTGGATGGAGTGCACCCTGAACGCTCTGAGAGAGTGATGCTCTGAGTAAACAAACAGGAATTCTGATAGCGCTCTGAATTCACGGACGGTCCCGTTTGTGCCATGATATGCTCTGGCACTGTAACACCAGATAATGTAATAATACCAGATAATGTAATAACTTTTCATAATGTACCGGTAATAACTTTTTCATTTAGAAGGACTGATGTAATAACTTGCTAAATAATGTAATAAATATGTGGAACAGATAACGTAACGACTTTTTCCGGATAATGTAATAACTTTATTACTAATAATAATAATTACATTTACATTATCCGGTGGTTGTTACGTTATCCGGTGAGTAAAACGTTTTGGATGTATAATGTAATAACTTTACCGGATAATCAAACAACACCCAGAGTCTAATAACGCCTTCCCTGTGCAATCTTTAGCTAGGCCACACAGTGTCAGCATTCTCGTATCATGTGAACTGCAGCCTGTTAATATCATTGTGTAAAAGTTGCTAACATACGTAGCTAACGTTGATAACATAGATAACCTTGCTAACGTTAGCTTGGCTAATGTACACTACTAACATTGTTGCCGTTAGCTTGCTAACGCACATTGATAACGTTGATAACATAGATAACCTTGCTAACGTTAGCTTGGCTAATGTACACTACTAACATTGTTGGCGTTAGCTTGCTAACGCACATTGATAACGTTGATACCAGTGTGTTGATAACATTGTTAACGTTAGCTTGGCTAACGTAGCCTACGTTGATAACGTTGCTAACATGGGGTCCTGAGATAGCTAGCAATAGCTCTCTCTTGACGTGTGGAAGTGTGATTGAAGCTCAAATTAGACTTACATGTCAGCTCTTTATCAGCGGTGGTTGCAAGGGTTTGAGCATTTATAGTTCCATGTGAACTTTTTGCTAATCCCTAAATGCAGAAATGCACTGTGATTGGCCCTCAAGGCAAATAGGCCAATCACAGTGCTTGCGGTGCTGCGTGAGTTGTGACTGGCCTACTTTTGTGGATACAGACATACAGACATACAGACAAACCCTGTTTAGATGGCTGGCCCCTTCAGCGCCATGCCATAAAAATGATTGTATTACCATAGAAAAGTTATTTCTTAACTGCCATTGGACCAAAACAAAAGCACTCTCTCATCCTGTATATTTGGCCACATTGCACATTGATATGACATGGGTATTAGAAGGATAAATTGATAAGGAATTGACTGCCTGCAGTCACAGTCCAATGATCAAACTGTTGGATACAAAAGCCACTATGAAAATGACCAAAAGCTTTTGTTAAGCTGCTCAGGCTTGCAATCATGCAACTGGAGCTCTATGCATGCTTGTGTGTGTGTGAGCTCTATGTGTGCTTGTGTGTGCATGTGCTCAATGCCTGCTTGCGTGTGTGTGAGCTCTATGCATGCTTGTGTGTGTGTGAGCTCTATGCGTGCTTGTGTGTGCATGTGCATGTGTTTGTGTGTGC
>OMKL01003506.1:4963-12463 GCA_900302295.1 Parasudis fraserbrunneri
CCACACACACACACACACACACACACACTTTCAACTAAAGTTAGGCGCCCATGTAGCCTATGAGTAGATTTGCAAACATTTATTCTTCATAGTGAGTGATACGGACAGAAATCTATAGAATCGTCAAAACTAATAGCAGTAGTGTTTTAACTGAGCAGCAGTAACTTTTGGTGTGCGCCCAAGGACACAGCTCGGATCTGTTGCCTTTATAACCTGCTGTTTTGAATTTCAAAATAAATAACAGGATAATATATTCCCTTAGAATCAAAACCAGCTTTATTCAAAAGTCTGAATTTAACTTGCACACTTTAAAGTTTCTTTTCCCATCACTTTTTGAAATACTTGCTAGTACAGTAAATTACAGATAGCCATTCGCTGATTTATAGAGTACCATGGTCAGAGTTCAGGCTATATTCCGAGCTAGCCGTGCATCTTGTGACAGGCAGTACATGGGAACTGTTTTGAAGCCAAAGAACAACCGAATACAACAGCCCTCATGTATTTCCGATGCTTTATTCCTCTCTCAGACAGAAGCAATATCATGGAACTATTCTGTTTCTTTGGCAGTGTATTACTATGCACTGGGGCCCGTTCACATAGCATGCAGTCATCTGAGAAAAGAATAAAGTGTCTGAAATGCATGAGGACTTGTGGTTGACTCGTGGGTTTTCCAATGACCGATGCTGATACCAATATTTAGAGAGCAGGGCGGCCGATATAATGCCGGTATAATTATTATTTTTTGTATCTGATAAAATACAACAATTTAATAATAGCAAATAAGACACACAGTTGCTGAACTGATGTTAGCTGTGTTAGCTAGCTAGTTTACCTGGTTGATTAGCCTAAATGAATATAGAGTTAGCTTAAATTTAGTCAACAAAATATTGCTAACCTTTGTTTTCCCTTCAAAATATCTGGGAACTTTGGAGTCATATTTAGCCCCTTTCTGGGTAAGCGAGCATTAAGTTATTGGTATCAACACATTCCTTATGTGCTCTAGTGTAATATGAGTGATGATCATTTTCACATTAACATTGAGCCCGTTGGGCCTGTGAAAGATTGTAATGCCGGTGGGCCAATATCAAAATTCGATATCAACTGATACTGATTTTTATAAAACGGCCAATATTGGCCTCATATATAGGCAAACCAATATATTGGCCTACCACTAATGAGGACTGTTGTATTCTGTTGTTGATGGTTAAAACCTTTGTTTGCATGTTGTGGTGCGGCTTAAAATATTTTTGTTAACGGTCCCTGCTTGTCTGAAGGTGCCCGGCTAGCTGAGAAAACAGCCAGAACTCAGACCATGGGACTTGGTAAGTCACTGTGTGTGTGTGTGTGTGTGTGTGTGTGTGTGTGTGTGTGTGTGTGTAGCATCTCAAATAATGCAGCTTTAAGCCTTAACTGTTGTGAGGGAAACATACAGTTTGACTTTTCAGCCTGTGGGTCGCTGGGTTGATTGTTGGCCATTCCAACTCCCATCAGCTGCAGACTCCACTGGTGTTACAGCTAGGGTGGGGTGAAGTATAGATAAAGTGTATGTATACACTTGAAGTATAGGCCTACATTAAATTAGCATTTGCTGACAACTATGTAGTGTCGGCATAATGTTGTTTCCTCAGCCACCTGTAACTTGCAAACTAGCAAAATACTGTAGTCTCCTTTTTTTTAAGCCCCGTATTCTAGCTAATGGCTATTTCTAATTTTGTCCATTCTGAGCTGTATGCAGGAGATCTGCTTTGCATAAAGGACATATCCAAGTTACCAGACAGTGTCTGGTCTTGTTTTCGTATTGTTAGTCAGAAAAGTGGTGTATACATAATCGTTGTGCATGTGCATTATACAGAGCAAAGTCTTGAGTTTTGAGTAGGAAGAAGTCTAATGAAAGTGGCTGCACGTTAAAGGGTAGGGACCCCTAGCCGTATTTCCTACTTACCAACAATGTTGTTGATCGGTAGAGTCCTTTCTCAGCACAATCTATGCTGTTCTTCATGATGGATACCCGCAGCTCCGGCTAGTTTGCCACAAAATGTAAACTCTTAAGTCTGCTTTTGAGTCTGTACAAGCCCTAACCTAATCCACAGTGCACCCAAAGCAAAGCAGTTTGCTTTTGAGTACTGTATGTTTAAGTGATTTTTACAGTGCCTCTATTAACCCTTAGAGACCCACCATAGACCCATTTTTGTCTTTTTTTAGGGGGGACAGGGGATCTTCAGGGGGAGATAACAGGTCAACAGTAGATGCCACATAGAAGTGGAAGCCTATACATCATCTGAAAGCTGGGAACCTGAAGATTAAATTGAGATGCAGCTCAGAACTGTGTGTCAAGTTTTTTCTAGTCATAAATCTGTAATAAACATTGTGTTTTGGTTAGGCGCCTATTCAAATTGTAGTGTAGTGTGTATTCAAGGTGTATAAGGGCTTAGAACATTATGATGGAAGTATATGATGGCCATTCCCATGCTCAATTATATCACATAAGTTGTTTGTTGGAATTTTTGGGTTGATATAATTTGTTACACAGATTTGGTGCAAAAAGAATTCCTACAAAATATCATATTAAGACATCAAGACCTTGAGGAACACCATGCAAAAATTAATGCTGTGATTTGATATCAAAAACTTGACATTTGGAGATTTCTGTAAGCACTGCATTTTTCGGCAATTAGATAGCGAGCACTTCTTTTCTTGAATACAATTGAGCTCATTGGATCCACCAGAGTCTCAGATTTCCAGTCAATTGATACAATTCCGAGACTGTTTAGGGACCCCAGTCTGCAGAAATAGTCAAATAACAAAGACTGAGAAGACAATTTTTGGAATAGGCAAAAGTAACACATTTATACTCCATGCACACAACTGCATGTTTTTTGCCCCAAACTGCATGAGATTAGCATAAAGTGGGTATGTCTGTAACGGGGAGACTTGTGGGTACACATAGAACCCTTTTTCATTCAGATATCTTGAGGTGAGAGGGACCCCAAGGGACCCCTTTGAATATGGCCATGCCAGTTTTTCTCCTGCCAAAATGTAGCCTCACTTTGGAGCATTATCTAATCCAAAGAGTAAAGCAGTATCTTCACAGGTGATGGTGACCTTCGGGTCTCTGAGGGTTAACTTTATATTTGTTTTGTGGCGACTAAGTAGGAGCTGGGTATGAAGCACAGTATAGATTGTGCTCATGAAGAACTCTACAATTTGACAACATGATCAGTGAGTAAGAAATAGGGCTAGGGATCCAAAATTCTGAAGAAAAAAAGTGAAAAGCATTAGCAGGCATGTCTCTTTCCTTGGGTCCATTTTGCACATCATTATGGCACATACAGAATGTATTGTATACCTTTTGTCCAAATCAGGTAGCTCCACAGTGTCCTACCCTCCTTGTGGCTAATGCAGTAAGCTGCACGTAGTATGAGTGACATGTTTTTTGGATTCAAATTTTATGTCAAACGGTTTATAGATGGTGGGCAGTGTCCGTTCATCTCCTTTAGTTTTCTAGTTGATCAATCCCTGGAAATGAATCACACCATATTTACACACTGCTGATTGTTGGCAATTCTAACAGCCCCAACAGAAGAACAACCAATCAAGTTGCATGTGTCATATAATGTTATCCAAGTTAGCCAATCACCGTTGGCTCGACTTTGAGTAAATAAATTATCTTTTTGCACTGACCATAGTTGTGATTTTTTTTTTTACACTGTGTACAGGTTGATGCTGTTCTTTCTCATTTTTCTGCTTGAAGATTTTTCTCTCCCTCATATGCGACCAGAGATCAACATTAATAACATTCATATTATGCTTTCAGTAGACTATTCATGCTAATCTGTATGCTGTTGCTGACTTGTGACCTAATATCAGGTAGTAATGAAAAACTACTACGCTTGTCTTTATCCCTGCATTCAATTATGTTAGGTTGAAATGCAGATTATCATCCTTTTTTCAAAGGTTCATTATCAATGTGTAAAACATGCTATGAACACCAGACAATTAATTTTCTATTGTTTATGAGTCAAGCTGACTCAGTTCAACATCTGTTCAGTAAACTATGTTACAAGTTATTGTATACTTGAATGTAATTTCATGTAATGCATTTCATACCAACCTTCTCATTTTGTTCACAACAAGATGATGTGCATAGATTACTGAGGTTACTTCCAATCGGCAAGCCTCATTCTTAAAAAATCAGGTTTAAGATTCTTGATTTCAGAACAGTTTTCCCTCCATCCATTCAGCATATAGTATGACCACTGTAGCCACCTGTATTGCCATGTGTTTAGGGCTGGCCCTGTGGTCACGGTTATCCTGAGTAAATATGTGAGATAATTAAGCTCAAGACCACGGGTCTTTCATCTTGGCTACTTCTTAAGCAGTTATGCTCACAGTTTATTCAGCATAATGCAAGCTACAACGTGGTTATTTCTATATCATATATATTGAAATAACTAAGTTGATTGTCCTTGTTATATGTTTAAACAGGCTTACAATAAACCTTTTTTTTGTTGAGGGGTTGAGTGTAGTTAAAGCAATTAGTAGCGCTGACACAATCATAAGTGGCTTAATTGCTCATTGTGCTAAATGTGTACTCCATAATATATCTGTAATAATTGTGTAATGTTGGGATCAGTCATACATTAACTGTAAATTCCATTTCAGCATTAGCATTTGGTGCTTCTTCAGAGTTCTTATTTGCTGATAATACAGTTTGTAAAACTGTAATCTCATATGAATTCCATGTTCCAAGGGCTCTACCCAGACAGTGATATATGAAGTCGGTGGCATGGGGAAGGGAAGGTGATGAAGCTTCAGACTATTTGATATTCAGACAGTTAGGTTCTCAAAGGCTGACCTGAATGAACAGTACTGTACTGTAAATGCCCTTGCAGTTGGTGAGGGGGAAATATATCTGCATCATATTGATGGCAGATAAGAGTGAGTTTTGAATATTTTTGTTTTTAATTATTGATTACCATTCAACCGCATAGAAGCTTTTCCAATTCAAACATGAAAAGTGTGACTTCACAACAGTGTTATTTGAGCCCCTTAGCAGTACCAGGAGGCAGGAGTGTAGTCAAGACCACTTTGGTCAAGTCCGAGACAAGTCCAGGTCCAGTCGAGTTCAAGTCAAGACTGAGTCCCGAGCAAACTGAGTCCTGTTTAAGACCTAATGTATTAATTGCATGATAGGCTTGCATTAATCGTTAATCAAAAACTATGTTGCAAAATGCATCTTTAGCGGCTATGGTCATAAAGAAATGCATGAAAAAATGGTATCCATAAGTACTCATCGGTCACAGGAGTCTTCAATAACGTTGAATGGTGATCCATTCTGTGAATAAATTTGTTCTCTGATGTAACAATACCTTTGTTGGCAGATGGCTCCTTCGGACAATCTCTGTGTTGACATTATTGCTATCTAATGTTAACATAATTAGCAAGCGTAGCATAGCTCGACCTGTTTAATACATGTTACGTCACTGGGAAAGACCGTTAATCACTGCATTGTTTATACAACTTGGTTTAATCCAAAAGTCCATTCAGAAACTTTGTATAATGAAATAAGACATTCAGGGCATGTCTGGTCACTCATTATTCTACTGGTTTCCATGTTAGTGCAAGTGATGAGGAATGTAAACACACCAGCTACTGTGGCTGGATGTCAAACTATGGAAGGTGGTTGGGGTCAAAAATCACCATGCATTTTAGCAGCAATTAAAAAGCAGAGGTGAACATAAAAGTCTTTAGCCTATTTTTAAAAGTAACCAAAGTTGGGGCAGATCTAAGATCTACTGGAAGTTTATTCCAGCTATGTAACATTATAACTGAATGCGGCTTCACCATGTTTTGTCTTGATCCTAGTTACCAGCCCAGTCCCTGATGACCTAAGAAGTCTAAATGGTTCATAGTGTGGAAGCAAGTCAGAGATGTATTTTAGCCGTAAACCATTAAGTGATTTATAGACAAGTAACAGTATTTTGCAGTCAATTCTGTGACACACTGGTGGCCAATGCAGAGACCTGAGAACTACTGTAATATGCTCAGCTTTGTTAGTCTTTGTTAGAAAGCAACAGCATTCTGAATGAGCTGTAGCTGCCTAAGTGCTTTTTGGGGAAGGACTGAGAAAAGGCTATTACAGTAGTCTAACCTACTGGAAATGAAAGCTTGTTTGGACATGTATCCTCTAATTCTTGCTATATTTGTGGTTGTCTAAAGATCAGCTAGTTCACAGACTCCTTTGAAACAATTTCTTACCTTCAGGCATTGTGTGGGAGATTACATAAAGGATTAGGACAGGTGTTAGTTGGAATAGTGTGCACTGGTGAAGGGAACACTCTGGTATATATCCAAGCTTTCCTTCTGTGCTTTGTAGTCCTCTTCACTGCAAATATCAGCTTAGTTGTGAACCTCTAAATGATCCTCCATCATCAAATGTATTTCTGCTTTGAACAGCACCCAGACAAAATGAACATCTCGCCAGCCACTCTGCAGCCATCAGCAATAGGTAATCAATACAGCTTTACAGGAAAACTTTTCCCATCCCTCAGCATGTGACATCTTCCTTGTCACTTCATTGTACAAACCGCAACATTTAGAATTACTGTAATTTCTGTGTGCTCTCTTAGATTTAGAGGCCTTCACAGGCCCTGACAACATGAGTGCTGTGTACTTAAAACTCCTCAAGAGTTGTGTCCTCACCAAAATAAGTTATTATTTGATTAATGGTCACACAATCGGATTTTGTCGATTGATATAGGCCTAAATAATAACAATAATATAACATCTGGATGTAAAACCTCCATAGACAATGAATGGGGCACGGACTTTGTGAAGCCATAAAATGTGAAGTTGAGTTCTTGTGAATGTCATAAAATGTGAAGTTGAGGTTTATATTCTAGTATAGCAGGTCTCAACCACAATTTAAACCTCATTTGGTGGTAAGCGCTCACACAATGTTATGAGTCCGCAAAGTTAGTGCCCCATTCATTGTCAATGGAGCTGCCCCAGATTTTACATCTAAATTACATCACAAATTTGATGGTTCTCTCTCACATTTCTAGCTTTAGGAGAGAGTGCTGCATGTTCAGAAATTATGACTGAACTGTCCTGGGGCACAGGAATAACATGTGGATTCTTAAAATGGATGACATTCCCCTTTAATCATTTGACAAACTCCTACCCTGCCATATTATCTCCCATACTACTGGCCAAAAGCCATTAACCTAGTTCAGTCCACTGAATTCAACCACACAGGTCACAAAACAAAAGCAATTTTCATGCCTTCTAAAAGATGTATCAGGGTTGATCTACTTCAAATCAAGGGATATCTCTCTCTTTTAACAATTGAAATTGAAATTGAAAAAAACGGTGGAAATGTAACAAGTGAAAGATCACGTCGTGGATATACAGTACACTCCTCATCCCTTAAGAAAACAATTTTGTTTTTGCTTTGGCAGACATTTCAATCAATCATTTCTAATATAAAAGTCAGACTTT
>OMKL01003506.1:17463-30032 GCA_900302295.1 Parasudis fraserbrunneri
CAAACATGCAAATCCCAGTGTCTAGGACTAAATATATGGCTAGAAGTTCTGGACTCAGACTAAAGTGAATGGTCAACTATAAACTAGCATCTCTTTTTAACAAGCAAGGCAGGATACTTTCTTCTTTGTTCACTTCTCGTGACTCGATCTCAGCTGTCATTACCATCGCTGACAAGGGACTAGGAATCCATATGATTGAATTTCCAGTGAATGTCTTGATTCCATCATGGCCCTAAAAATATCTACAAATGTTTCACTTTACCAGCAATAGAAAAGGTCACAGTCTGTTCTTAAATTATCATCTTAGCAAGTGCCCTGTCTTGTCTCATAAAGTGTGTATGGTATAATGTAGGAAAGAGCTACTTAGCCACCTGTCACACTGGGCCTCATTTATCAAGCAAAATACACAAAAATGTGCATGTGGAGCTTTTTATATATACACACAAACTCATTTCCACTTAAAATTAAGATTATGATAAGTCCTTTGAAACAAATGGCTTACATATTTATTTTTATTTTTAGGTAAATTGTGACGTAGTAGTTTATCAGCTTGCAAACATTTACACACATGGAAATACTGCTAAATGAGGCCCTGTGTACAGTCACTGTCATACAGTCACTTGTTGCCTACCGTACATGAACAAAGCAGAGGAAAGTTGGGTGCAGCAAAAGTGGTAAATTTTGAGAGGGTTTTGTAAATTATGCCTAATATTTATGGGAATTCAAGATTTTGTATTTATTTATTTTTAATCAAGGAATGCTTTGCATGACAGATTGGTTTGGGCTTAAACTGACACATCTTTGGAACTCAAACTCAGAGAACTCTCAATACTATGGGCTCTATTTTCGTGAATGTAGGTGCAAGCGCAAACGCAAACGTGGGTGTGGCCAACCTTTTTTTCGGGTAGTTTGGTGACCAGAGATGCAAGCTCATCCATGGCGGGGAATACATTATTAGCAGGTGGAGTTGGAACTGGCTTCGATATAGCCAATCAAATCAGCTCCTCTCATTCCCTTTAAGAACAATATGTGCCAGGCTACAGCAGCATAACTTGAGCCAAGGTCAAAGAGATGGCAATATGTGCATGTAGATAATTATTTATTAGGCTCTACCCATGGCATCTGATTATTAATGAATGGATACTATATTTTCATATCATTCACTTGTGGTCCATAGTCTATTGAAATTCATAATTTTCATTCATTAATTTTTCATATTTAAGAGCAATCCATGATCTCCATTGACCCAACAAAAAGTTAAAATGATAGGAGGCAATGCGCAGATAATTATTCTACAGGCTGGCCTATCTCACAAAATGTAACATGTCTCCTGTCACTCCTCTACACACGAAAGAGAATGTATGCATAATTATATATAGCCTATAAATCTTCAAGTCAAGTCAAGAAAAAGGTATTTGTGTAGCCCAAAATCACAATACATGTCTCAATGGGCTTCACAGGCCCACAAAGGTACAACACCCCTGGCCAAACTCCCAAAGAAGATAAGGAAAAACTCCCACAGGAAAAAAAAAACCTTAACAGGAAAAAAGGGAAGAAACCTTAGATGGGCAATTCGATGAGAGATCCCCCAACCAGAATGCAAGACATGCAATAGGTACTGAAGTGGGCAACAATTTAGAGAAAATATACAATAAGGGAGTAATAATGGTAATAGTCCACATCTGACAGTCCTCAGTCTTCCTCACAGCCCAGGAAACCCCCCCGAGGGACTCGGTGTGTAGACTAATTGTGCTGGCTCGAAAATATAGCACGACCCGATACTACTTTTAATTAGATTTATACAATGAGAGGACTAGCCTGTTTACTCTCCTCAGTCCTCACGTGTCCTTCTTTCTTATAGCGCTTTGAGTTCGATTGCATTCGATTATCTTATTAACGAATAACTGTTGTGAAATTCAGGTCACCATCATGTTTTCCATGTGTGATAATGCATACTGATTGATTCTGATCCACTCATGAATTCAGTAACCACAAGTGAAAAGCTTAGTTTGTTGTGCTTAACTGATAAGAAGGTTCCATTCAGTTGACGGATTTACTTCAAAGTGGGATTAAATGCACAGTCTAATATCAATATTAATGGCTTGTTGGAACTTGCACAGATGTTACTGTGCACCCTCGCCTAGACTACTGTCACGAAAATAGCTCAGATCACCAGCGTCTGCGCTTAGACGTGATTTTACGCCAAGATGGATAAGAATATTGTACTTCACTGTTGAATCTATACGGACACACCTCAAGCTCCACCAACCAATCCATCTCGGTGCAAGCAGGCTCTCTTTGAGCCATTAAACTGCCGAATATCTGCAAGTGGAAAGAATTTGCTTTACACCCTACCAAATTGCCGATACACCTGTGTTAACGCTTGGACCGCCCTTGCGCTGCAACGAAAATAGAGCCCTATGGTTTACAGTAAAGTTTGATGTTGATGGCATTTTACAATTCCATGAAATTCCTTTTTAAATCGAACCCCCAGAACTGTTTCCAATGGTTTACAACCAATGATCCAAAACATTTTAAGTCAGAAAACAAATATAAATCCATAGCTAGTCCACAGCTCTCGCACGAGGTCGGTCTAATTGGAAGTAGGAAGCCTGACCTTCCACCCTTTTGATGTAATTGTTTTTGTTTACATCGTCTTTGAATGTCATGTGTATGTTGTGTGCCATGTTCTGCTGTTTGTCCCTATAGGGGTTGCCTGGTCTCCCTACACTGGCTGCTTTGCACAGCAATCAGATCCTGACTGTCAAGGTTTGTCGGTGGCCGTGTGGCCTTAGCTGCTAGGTCCGACCCCTGAGTGGCACACACTGGGAGTAAATGAATCAGTGTCAGCTTCTCTCTGCAAGGCTCGATGACAGAGCAGGCCCAGGCAAAAACCCTATCTAATTAATCATGGCCCAGTCAATCATTATCCTCCTCTCCCACGGCTACCGGCAGTCTCTCACACAAGAGGTTTCTGTTCCATGAGAGATGCCAGTCCATCTGAAAGCAAAGGTGGCTTTTTGTAAGCCAGCAATATAAGCTCACTGGAACCAGAATCGACATACAGTACTGTGCCCAAACCAAGACATGGTCTGGCTAATGTCCATTGATGCTGAATGACTGGAAGGAACTCTGAATGAAACTTTAAACGATCAGCCAAAGTGGCAAAGTGATTTTAAAATGTTGTGCTCATGGTTCACCTCAAACCCTTGACTCTATGGCCCCTTTCAGTGGGCTTATTTTGTCTTAAATACATACTTTCTAGATTACCTTGGCATCCATATCCAACATCTCACCTTCCATATTGTTTAAGGGCTGGAACAGTTGCAGATGATACAAATGGACATTACCAGTGATGTCTTGAAAAGAACAGGGTTAAATATTGACCTCACCTCAGAAGGTCAACCTTGCTGGTCTCTCAGTGTGTGCAGCTCCCATGGTCTGACTTAGCACCAGGCACTACGGGGCTATGATGACAGCACTTTCACCGAGGTGGAGAAGTTCCCATTTTTCCCGGCTCTGTGAGCCCAATATGGCGCCCCAGCACCCCCTGAGGCGGTAATTATAAGCTCTGGCTCCAAAAATCAAGTCCAGACTTCCGACTCAACCGCCTCTCTGGTGGAAAAGTGTGGATTTCTCCACCCCCACCCGTGAAAGCGCTGAATTGGGTTTTGGGGGGTGCAAAAACCCTAATGTACTCTATCTGTTTTTGCCTTTGCCTTCTTTCCTTCCTCTTCTTCTGGGACCTTCATCCTTCTCCAACCTTCTCTCACCTCTGACCTTCGACCTCTTGACCTCACACACCTGCTCAGATGGTCTTCCCTAAGATCAATCATGGCTTTCTTTCTGCTGACCAGCAGCTCATAAAGCGACGGCTCATTAAGGTAGTGGCTGTGTCCTTGCTCGTCCTCTCTCTCTCTCTCTCTCTCTCTCTCTCTCTCTCTCTCTCTCTGTCTCTCTCACTCCACCTCACCAAGTCTCACCTGAGAACTTCTCCCTGACCATTCCTCAGTTTGCATGCAAGCCTTTTTAGACAGACCTGTCACAACAAGCACTCTGGATGCACTGATTCTGCTAACTTAGAGCAAGAAAACTAAGTTTAGAAACATTTCATATTAAGGTGAAATGAGTTATTTTCATGTCATTACAGCACTTTGCCGCCCCAAGTTAAATTGCTGAAGATTATGTCCTTAAGACTATTTCTTATTACTCATTATACTAATGGACTACAGATCTATATTTTTACCCTTGCTGTTGAAGCTCAATTTTGACAAATTGGATCAAGCAATTTTCAATCAGTGTTATAGGACTATTCCACTCATTAATTCCAGTTGGAATGCTCGCAGCAGAATAGGTCCACATTTCACCAATAAATCAACTACAATGCCATCTTCATTAACGTTATACACTTATCTTCAGCTGTTAGACACTAAAATGTAGACTCTCTATGTTATATATGGAGGCTACCCTCATCCAACCACTTGATAATTTCACTACAATCTCTCTCCATCATTGTTACTGCTGGTTCTGAGGTCTCCAAGCAGGTTGAACTGCAGTATCTTAATATAATGATGAAAGGGCTATTCTTTTCGCTGCACAGGGAGATCAGGGTCAAGCCGGGCCACCAGGCCCTCCAGGGCCACCAGGTCCTCCTGGCCCGAGGGGGCCCCCAGGGGACACGGGGAAAGATGGGCCTAGAGGTGTGCCAGGTCTCCCGGTGAGTATTGACCTTTAATCCTACTTGGAGAGAATTGTGAAAAAACATACATGAAGATCTTCTGTCGTTATAAATGTATTATTAAACTTGCATTGATCATCGAAATGCTCAGGAATTGTACGTTCTAGTGATTCTACTGGTACTGTTAAAGTTATAACAAGCACACCTCAAGTAGAGTGTATTTGAGAATGTATGTCTGACTCACTCTTGATTCTGCCAGGCCAACAATACCAAAACAGTGAAAACCCTTTATCACGACTATAAGATATAGACTGTCCTGTAGCACACTGCCCCAAGATCATTAGCTAAAAAACAAGAATGCGCTTCCAATAATAACTTTTGCCTTTCTCTATAGATTTATGTTTACTGGGTTTCTATCCATTAAAATGTAACTTTTTCCATGTGCTTTAGCCTGTCACTGGAAACACACTAATTTATGTACACTCTGCCTGTGAGAGAAAGCTCAAGAAGAAACATAAAGGCCTGTCAATTATACTCAGCCATAAAAACCTTCCCTGAGCTCCAACTGATCTTTGTTGTTTTGGCACAAGTTTGCCTCGGGAGTGCAAAAATATTAAGTGTTGTTTATCTGTTTTGCTCCAAGTTTTCGATCATTATTGTCTCCAACTCTTCCAGTTGCTCGTTTTCAGCAGTTGAAGCAAAGTCGTAATGCTTGTAGCATTTTTCCAAGAGATTAAACCCCTCTCTCTTTGGAGCACTCTTTTTTTTTCTCCCATGATGTAAATTGCTGCTTCTGTGAATCACTGGGAGAGAGACAGACATTGTTCTCTGAATAGGAGTCATATGAAGAGGGAACAATGCAATAATGTCCATGCTTGGCTTTGGCAGAGACATTTGGTCATTCATTGTTTATAAGTCCCAAATGTCTGTTCTACCCTGACAAGGCAGTGACATCCAAAATCACTGAGCGAGGCTCGATTATAAGTCTGAGAATGTAACAAGACTGAGACAGCAAATGATACAGGTGGCACAGCGCAATGAACTCCTCCTACTGGCCAGACTTAGTGCATGAGTAGAATAATACAGAGCTGTTGTTGGCAATTTAGACCCTATGCACAATAGAGCCAGTTAAAACACCACATAAACATAATCATAACGTAACATAATGTAGAACATGCTTTCGTTCATCAGCATACAGCAACATAATAAACTTGATCAAACTGTTTCAAAACCAAAACTAAGCTACTCCAAATGCCAACTGCCTCTCACCTATTTAACAAGACAACAGCTTGAGTGGTCCTTCCACCCATGATTCTTCTGTATCCAAATATGTCATCAAGGTCTGGAAGAGGATATTTTCCCCATTTTTGTTCCATTAATTGGGTATTTTGTATTTGCTACAGGGAGATCCAGGAACCCCTGGGGACACAGGACCCATGGTAAGCACAACCTTCTTCCAATCACCGATTCTATTTGCCATATATACCAGCAATGAATATGAGCAATAGTTGTCTCTGCGCGTGCCTCTCTGTGAGGAGTGTTCTGTGCATATCATAGATTATCATAGATTGAGAGGACACTGCAACCCTATACCACTGTTAATTACATTTCTACTCGAATGCCAGGACTACTATTTAGTCGTCTGTCACTCTCCTCACATGTTCTTTTCTCTTTTAGTGCGTTGGGCTTATGGTTGCATTCGCTGCTGTGCATAATGATCGACAGATTGTGATCCACACATGAATTCAATAACCACAAGTGTAAAGCTTAAATAGCTTGTTGTGATTAACTGATTGAAGGGCTCCATACCATTGAAGAACTTCAAATTGGGATGAAATGCATAGCATTTCCATAAAAATGGTTTGTTGGAATTTGGGCAAATGTTCCTATGCGCCTTCACCTAGGCCACTGTCAAGAAAATTGCTCAGAGTGCCAACGGCTGTGCTTAGACGTGGTCTGAGCAGGCGGTGGTGCAGGTGCGATTTTATGCCAAAATGGATCCCAAAATACCAAATGAGATAGGGTTTTTTTCAGGGACCCATAGTTAAAGAAACCAGGACCTCGAGGGTTTTCTACTCATTCAACCCCCACCCACTCTCTAATTGACATTTCCAGGATGATTTGAAATGGTTGATTATTTGAAATGAAGGCTATAGAGTGTAAACAATCTATTTGAAACTCTTGCTTAACACCCCCCGCCCCCCTCTCTTTTTTTCAATATGGATGAATATTGCCCTTACTGATTATGCAGAAATTCATCCAGAGACACAAAAAAGTGCTCCAAAATTACTGTTGCTGCATTCAGGAAAAAGCTTTTCATATAAACTGCTTAGGGAAGATTGAGATCTGTTTTCTATTAAGACACCTATTTCAGCTGTAATAAAATTGTACCATGTTTTTGTGTTCTGCTTCAGCTTTGAGAAAGTTAGTATGACCACATATTATAATTTGAGAAAATTATGCCTCATCACATCTCCCCTGACTCTGACATATTTATGCAATTTGCAAGCCAACCAACTGTGGAATACTCTTAGATAGACTACGCCTATTTCAATTCTCTTTCACACAGGAATCAATCAACTCAGTGTTCTTGTAATTTTTAATACAAATGGAATCATTTAGGGATGCTGCCACTCAATTAGGATATTAATATTTGCATCTGACCTTTCATTTTACATTAAATCTTATGAGATATTTAAAAACGGAGTTGTTGGGTGTGTACGGTGAGCGGCAACAGTGTGTTATGAAGCACTGTTAAAAACTGTTTATTTTTACACATGAAACCCATTATAGGGGCAAGATGTTCTAATCAGCAGCAATTGGAAACCGCGTTTGATGTTCAGCAAATAAGGCATCTAATGAATGTCATAAAATATCATAAAAATGCATGGAATATGTCAAGCCAGAATGTATCTTCTGATGCCAAGAAAGCAAGGACATTACATGGGACAAACAAACACTCTTAGTGATGTGAATTTTCACAAGTTCACAGGGTGCCAGAACTGTGGGAGGGACCATAGACGTGCCATAGTTTTTTATTCTCTGATTCGCTCTCCCCCGGCTATTTCCTTGGGAGTGCGGAGAATGGATCGTTTGGAAAGATTTGGGACAGATTCATAGAGTGAAGGATGGTGAGGTTGAGATCGGGGAAAGAGAGAATGACAGAGGGTGCGAGTGCCAAAGCTAATTGTCTTGAGATCAAATAACATTGGGCCATAGTTCTGTGTCAAAATGGCATCCCCCCCTCTCTCTCTCTCCCTCCCTCTCTCTCTCTCTCTCTCTCTCTCTCTCTCTTTCTCTCTCCGGTCTCATGCTGATAAGGTTGTCAATCTTTCATCACTCTGATTAAGTGTTTTGCCCATTATGCCGCCATTTTACATCTGCATATAAACGTGTTAAAGTAAGTGAGGCTTGTTTCAGCATTCACAGTGTACTTTATGGATGCAACTTTTGAAACGCGTTACGCAGTGGCTCCAGATGTACTCAGGACCCTCCATCGCTTACACTACAGGTCGTAACAGACTCCTAAGACATTATTCCAAAAGACAAACGGTGAATCTTGCTCACGGTGAGATCGCGGCAGAGCTCTGAATGAAAAATACATCCTACTCCCCCTTTAATTCACAAATCACGGTGCACCGTTTCACTAGTGTACACACACACACACACACACACACACACACACACACACCGTGACACTAATGTACTTTTAACAAGAACAGATGTCATCATTTGGGAAACAATCCGCCTCTAAAGCAGCTTGAGATGATCCCGATGGTTGTAAAAAGATACGGAGTGACTGCTCACGACACACTGGGGTTCACTTGTGCAGGTTGTCTCAGGTCTCAAGAGTCAGACAGTTAAGGCTTCTGTTTCCGCCCCTGCCTGCAGCATTCCTTTTGGTACTCTAAAGAACCTTCCAGACTTGGAGAGAAAGGGAATACAAAGATAGCTTGGAGATAATTGCCAGATTTGAGGGTAAGGTTTAGACTATTGTCTTTGTAGCAAATAATGATGATTTCGGTGTAGTTGTATTTCTGGAGGGGGAAGTAGAAACACACTGCCTGGTCCAGAAGCAAACCCTCAGCCCACATACTGCATTGGCCCTTGAAAATCAACATGGACAAGGACAGGCATAAAAGGCCAGACAGATAGGCGCCACTTTGGGCAACAAAGCTAAAAGGAAGATCTTTGTTTCAATGTTTTCAGGTCTACACAAGAGAGCGTGAGGTAGGGATTTTGGAGGCTGTTTCTGAACCAACTCTTGACTCTATGGGGCAGCCTCCAGGAGCTAGTACCCACTTGACACAGCTCAGCGTTTTTTTGATGTAGATGCTATTGTTAAAGAGGCGAAAGTGGATTCCAGAGTTTTCCAACAGCCTTCCAGGACATATGGTGCTGGTTAGAAGGATTAAGCTCTGGTGGAGCAGAAAGGAGGAGGGGGTGGTGGTGGGAAGAAGAAGAAGAAGAAGAAGAAGAAGAAGAAGAAGAAAAGGGAAATATTTGCAGGACTCAATTCAAAATCATCAGTGCCATAAGGTCTCTCTGGGGGGAATTAAGGAGGTTTTCGGTTCTCTGGAGGTGGCTTGCATCCGCGCACACAGTTTTCATTCGTGGCTTAATTCGGTTTAAAATGGCTAAATATGGAAAATCAGTGGGATATTGTACACAGTGTTCCATCTGTAACAGAAACTCCCATCTGCTTCATGCTTCAAGGGTCCATCATGCTGGGGGAAAGGTTACCGGCTTTTCCTCTCTACATTCTATTCACTCAAAGGTTATCCACAATACCCCAGGGACTCACCTTAGACATTTTTTAAATGCACAGCAGGCATGCATGTAGGGATCTTATTCCAGGGATAGGCCTCTGTAATGAGGAGATACTTTTAATATCTCTCTGTCCTTGACATTAAGTTTCCTTTCATGTGGAAGCCAAACATGAGGAGCAAAGATGTGAGTAAATAGCGGAGGACATGCTCTGTACACCCCAAAGTCCTGTTCCCATTGGGCTGGATGTTGGCATCAATAAGCAACAAAAGCCTTTTTCATGTTAAATTAATCTGTTTGTTGACTCTGTTTAAGTTGAAAAGACCTTGACTGAAAGTGGACGATAACCTGATATTGCAACAGTATCTCATGGGCCCTTCAATTGAAAAATGACCTCTTTGAGCAAGGCCTCTTAGTATACAGTGATGAGCTCCAAAGTGCAGCCTTTATATGCTATTTGATTAAGCTGGATCTTTTCTGTTAAACGACAATAAGAGCTCCACACTTGGAATGCTTCCCAAGGTCTTCAAGTGATGTTGTTTGAGCCATAGTATAGACTGTGGGAACTCACCTGGCAATTTCCCCATTCTTCATCGTTTCCGGGTCACGAATGAAAGCACCAATTAATTATCGAATGCTTTGTAGACTGCACTTGGAAGCTCTTTGAGTTAAAGCGACATCCGGTTGATATTGCGCATTTGTAGATTACATTCCATTTGCTAAATGAAGCGTTGTGGATAGACTAGGCATGTACGCTACTGTAATAAAGCACCGTGATGGGCATAGGCTACTGTCTGATGAAATGGTGGTAATTTTTTCAAAAGGGATCTTTGGAATGAATCTAACTCTGTGTTATTACCGATGTTGACGTCCAAGCCGGAAAACAAAAGATCAGTAGACCTCTTTGGGGCCCTTGACTTCCTTGAAAAATCTCGTTGTCAGTCAGTAGCTCCTGAGTGCTCTCAGATGTAGCTAAGCTAATTAGCTCTTTAGTGAGAGGCGCATGCTCTCACAGACCCACTGGGTCATAAAGATGTTTACCCAACCCTATTGAGGATTGTTAACAAAGGCTTTTTGAGACAGGCAGAGGAAAACATTTGTGCTGGTAGCCTGCTAGCGGGAGAGTCGTTCATTTATTGAGGTCTTTCTAATAAGAGCAAAAGGTATGTACCATAAATCCGTTGTGGGCCATTACTGTGAGTGTGAGACCCTGTTTCTGCTGGGATTTTAACAGGCTAGTTTCCTAAATGTGCAAACATAGCCCATAAAGGTCCACTTGGTATGGAGCAATAGAGCAGTGAAGTATGGGCCTTTATACTGTATGTGTGGCTACTTTCTTTAATAGACAAATGGAAATGGCTAGAAAAAGGGAGACACAAACTCCAAGTTGGGTCCATCAACATAAAGATAATTCTAATGGTGACAAGGTACTTACGCCTCACGGAGCATAGCCCAGCATGATAATATAGGTCTAATATTTGACCTTCTACAGTTCATCAGGGATGAAAACGGAGGGCTTTAGCCTCTATCAGCAGAGATAAGATCAGACAGAAGGAGTTGTTGATGAGGACTTTTGGGGGATGCTCTGAAAGTTCCCCTGGCCCAGTCCCCAAGAAAACATAGTGATGAGCCAAATGGCACCATCCAGTTCCTGAGCCTACGGCGAGAAAAATGTTGGCCAACAAGAAGTGTCATAACAGCCCAGTGAGAAGGCGTTGATGAACTGTTGTGGTCCAGCAGTCGAATAGGGACTTGATGGAGATTGCAAAACTGTAAAAATAGCCAGCACTTAAATAAATAAATAAAAAGAGTAAAATGTATCTTTATTCAGCAGCCAATATAATGTATGTTGACTTCATAATAAAGTCATAGTTAATTCATTGTTCTTTTTTATTCTTAAGTCCTGGCTATTTTTGCAATCTCCGGTCTATTAGTTAAATAGGTATTTTTCCCGTCACTTGACTGTGGAATAAAGACAGTTCATTTTCTCTTGTCCATGAGGGTTGTTTTTACTCCTGTCATCATAAAGCTTTCTCACCATCTTTAACCCTTTGTGTACAATTAAACTACCACTAGAGTGATTAAAATTTTGAGAATTGAACATTCTAATGATGATGTAACAATGGCTAATAGAATGCTGAGGAAACGTTTGAAAATTCACACCTCCCTCAAAGGGCTTAAGAAGTTATGACACAGCAGGTCAAAGATCCAGCATGGCCCCCAGTTTCATTGTAACATGCAATATGCCTGCTTTGTGAATAGAAACTCTCTCCATGGAGACATCTACACTATCACCAATGTGTCACAATTATTTTGCACGATTTTTGTTGTGCCCAACTTACTAGTTCCGTAAGGCTTTTCCAACAGTCGTACCACTCAGAATAAGACCTCTGTTCTGCAATGGGACTATGGACTTAGATTACAGGACAGTCAAACAACATTACGTTGACACAATAATTGAAAGGGAAAAATGGAGAGGGAAATCACCATGGAAGATACCATCATAAATGCTCTCTTTATTCAGGGTCTCATTAAATATTCTTGTTTATGGTCCAGCTCAAAGAAAAGAAGGCACAGTGTGATTTTATTATTATTCTTTTTTTTTTTACTCTTTGTTTCTGAATAAAACAAGGGATTGATTGTGATTGTGTTCTGCCTGAAGGGTTGTTTCTCACTGTATGAAACCACAAGCCGAGCCAGCTTCTCCCCTGTGACTGTGTTGGCAGTGGAAATAATATTATTTCATCTTGCATTGACTCATTCTCTCTCTCTCTCTCCCTCCCTCTCTCTCTCTCTCTCCCTCTCTCTCTCTCTCTCTCTCTCCCTCCCTCTCTCTCTCTCTCTCCCTCTCTCTCTCCCTCTCTTTCTCCATCTCTCTCTTTCTCATTCTCTCATTCTTTTCCCTCTCTTGCTCATTCTCTCCCTCTCTCTCTATCTCTCTCTCATTATCTCTCCCTCTCTCTCTTTCCATCTCTCTTTCTCCCTACCTCTCTCTCTCCATCTCTCTTGCTCTCCATCATTATCTCTCCCATTCTCCCTCCATCTCTGTCTCTCTCTCTCTCAATCTCTTTCTCTCTACCTCTCTCCATCGGTGTCTCTCTATCTCTCTCTTGCTCTCCATCTT
>OMKL01003537.1:1709-13655 GCA_900302295.1 Parasudis fraserbrunneri
AAAAAAAAAAAAAAAAAAAATAATAAAAAAAAAAATATATATATATATATATATATATATATGTATATATATTACATTTTGCTTTGTAGTACTATTTCAGTTATAATACTAGTTATAATACTATTGTCACTCTCCCCTGTCTATTGAAAATACTGTACTTATATTGTGTGTAGGAATTCTACACACTGCAAAATAACAATTAGTAGATTAATGTAAATAAATAAATGCAAAAGTATTGCATATCATGTCTGCACCAGCAGGTTACAGTGTAGGCCCAACTATCATTAGTCATGAATGCCATTATGACTAAAATCAAATAATCATAAGAACGTCCCTCTCTTAGCATTAATCATAACTAGCCAAACGATATGCCGCTCCCGTTGCAGTCATTTAGTATCCAAGTTGAAGTTTACCCAGGGGCTGTGTCTTTTCTCCTTCTTCAACCAGTTGATCCCCGGGCCCTGCAGGTTGACCTGGAGCCCTCTGACTGTGGAGGAGACAATGGATAGTTAATGTTACAATTCATTTATATGAATATCAATCTAACTACCATTCAAAGCTGACATGTTAGTATAAATCCGTCTCTCCAGGATTTAGCAATTAACAGGGTTTTTCAAGGAACTGGATATCACCCAATGAATGAAGGGTTATGTTATGAATCGAGCTGCAGAATTCAGCAGAATATGAACATGAGCCTGAATTTGAAAATGGGTGGATGAAACAAACATTGCCACCCTATTATTTTTTTCTGTGCTCGTTTTATAGCGTTTTCCTGACATGTTACTTGGAAAATGTCATATGGTGTGAAATTTTAAAATCTTTCCACAATCACTGAAATGAATATACCTAAGAGACCCTTATTGTTGTTGTCAATCTATCAGTGATTCAACATCAGTACATTTCACATCATTCTTTTGCCATGTTGTCAACACAAATGCAGTGGCAAATTACACCACCAGTCGGCGCCAAACTACAACTTGAGTAACCACATCGGTTCAATCAAACCTGTTTACATCACCGACCCTTCAAATGCAGCCTTTGAGGCACTCACATTTCCCAGATGATGAATGTCTGACTTTTCCCACACAATGCAAGTAACTCAATTGTTGCAAGTATGCCATGTTTTAAGAATTAACATCTATTTTGCCATTTTAATCCCTCATGGCCACACAGAAAACAGCACTTTTGATTTTGAGATATTTTCCCATGGAAAGCTGGGGGACTAGTGAATGGTCATTTTTGATACTGACTTACCTCAGGCAGTCTGCAGTCCTAGCGTGCTCTGTAGTGCCAGAGTCATTGTTGGATGGGGGTCTCTGGTCACTTTTATCAACCTACAAATTCAAAGGATAGTTTCACCGGGTTCAATACTGTGTGATATGCTCGGTTGTCCTGTGTATGTTTTAAGACAAACTTCTCAATTAAAATTACAATTTGAATGGTTATTTTTTTGGTCGTAGCAAAATGCTGTAAACGTATTAAGCCAAGATCAAAATAAAAAGCTATCTGTGAGATCAAAATGTCAGAGAAGGTCAGATACTACAGTACTTGACCACATCCCTGTTCCCCATGCGATAAAAATGCTAGTTAGGACCACAAGTTCTCCTTTCAGGGAAATGTTGAAAGTTTTGTACTTTTTGAAAACTCAATGGTCAAGTGGTTATGTACCATATAAGTGTATATGAACAATGCCATTTGTCCAATAGACAAGAAAATAGAGTAAAATGATCCAAAATGTAAAGAAGGGCTGAAGAAATTCTTAATAGTCATGGGATTTAGCTGACTAATAAAATAGGCCCATTAATCTACAAATCGAATTACTTTCTCCACATTATTGTCCTCCTGCAAGTTAATGCAATCATACAAAATGATTAGTTTAGATCTGGTGTTTATCAAAGACCAATGTGTATCTTTAAATATTGTTATAATGCCAGAGATGTGATTGTAATTTTCCAGGAAATAACTTGTACATTATGAAAACTAACTCATCAATGTAAAATGTTGAAGCAGTTACTGAAAGATTCATGTTACCCTGATGCACAGTACAGTAGAGATGCAAGAAAAGGTATGTAATTTAATTATTAATCTCTTCATTTTTGTCTACTTTTGAATCAAAGGCCTATGAAAGGATGTTGAGGTATGGAACACAATACAAAAATATGGTACTTTTTCATTATGTGCACATGAGAAAATGGTCAAATATTTGATATGCCTTGAAGGAAAACAAGCAGTAAACCCCTTGAGCAATAAAAGAGAAAATGTTTCCTGTAAGGGTTGGTCAGTCTTTCACAACATGTTGTGGGGATTATCTGGCTCAACTTAAGCTTTGATTCACGCACCACTAACACTGGGCTTTTACAGTGCATCTCACTGGGCCTTTTCACTATGGCTCTGGCAAGAACTGTGTGGCAAAGATCATTATTATTATTATTATTATTAATAATAATAATAATAATAATAATAATAACATACTGGATAGCATTATTCCCTTCATTAGCATATTCTCTTTTGATTTAAAATAAGATAATACAAGATAATACAAGATAAGATAATACTCTGCTTTTCCTCTTTCTTACCTCTGTTTTCTGAGGCAGTCCTGTGGATTCTGCCCTCTGGTCGTCAGAGGTCTCAATGGCACTCTCTGCTGTGATACCTTCCAGATCCCTCACCTCTGCATCTTTTATTTCTTCCTCATTCTCAGCCGGCACTTCACATTGGGGGTGTTCTCGTGACTTGCGGGTGGAGCCCATCTTTCTTCTCCTTCCTTCAACTTTGACCTCTGATTGTACACCATTTTTAGGAGAAAGTGATGATTCTGAAGGGAGATTCTTTGGATTTAAGTGATGCACCGTCTCTACTTGTTGTGCATCGATGACAGGGTTTCCTTTGCTTTCCAAACATGACTGGTGGGCCATAGGTATTAAGTGAGAAGCACAAGGGATCTGGCTGAACTCTGTCACAGCTTCAAATAACTTTTGTTTCTGCTCCTCAAAGTCATTATCTACAAGTTTGACAGTGAGCAGTGAGTCAACGTTTTCCACGTCAAATGCATGTTCTGCTATTGTGGCATCCTCCACATCCTTTGCAATCTCTGACACTTCAGCACGCGCCTCTTGCCTAACATCTAAGTTTTCTTCTTCTGGCCTCACTCTGAGACTCCTGCGAGTGGAGCCCATCTTTCTTCTTCTGCTCGTTGTATCAGATTCTCGACTTGTTTCAGTCTCACTGTTCGCATTATCGGCTCCTTCGCTTACATTGTTTCCTTGCATCGAGGATGTATTTGAACAGCTTAAGGAGCCACTTATTTCAATCAGGACATTCTCGTCCCCTTCCCGAGTGCCTCCGTTGTCCTCAGACTTGACTAGTTCTAAATCTAACATTTCAATGTCGGATCTCTCCTCTGATTTTAATTCCCGCACCTCCTCTTTTGTCACCTCTTGGTCCCGAGCTGCTACTTCCTCTGACCTTTTTTCTACTTCATGTGCACCTCTCGCAGTCCTGCGAGAAGAGGCCATCTTCCTTCTCCTCCCTTTGATACTGGGGTCAGTGTTTACATAATCCTCACTATTTGGAGAGCTCTGGAATGATAGATTTGGAGGACCGCTGTTGCTTTCAAGGACTGTAGTAGGGATATGCAAGTCAGTGGTAATTACTGTATCCAATTGAGATGGCTTCAAAGAGAGAGCCACGGGGTCATCTACAATTTCACCACCATTGCGTATTTCCGAGTCCTGTGTGAACAAAGCACGATTACCAACATCCTCGCTATGAGAGGCATTTCCTGCCTCTTCACTGAGGAGAGTCGGTGAATCAGCCATGCTTGATTCCTTGTTGCTCTCCAAAGCTATATTGAGCAGGTCAGACGCTTTCAAGCATTGATCCTGCCCATGGTGTTGGCCTATGATCGCTCCAGTGATCTCCTGTTGTCCGTCTTCTTCCCTCGTCAAATCACTGGGCATGTTCACAGGATTTAATGGCATTTCTGCCTTTTCAGTCCCTAATACTTCTGTGACCTCCAACTTCTCAACCACTTCCCTTATTTCTTTGATTCTCTCCTCTGTCACTTTAACATTTTTACTGTCTAGGAGATTTCTTCGAGTTGAGCCCATTTTCCTTCTTCTAGCAGTGTTGGGCTCATCTGTTACCTCTTCATTATTTCTGGTAATTACCTCTGACTTAAATGCTGGAAAGGAACCGCCTATGATATCCTGGGTGGGTGTGTTTTCAGATGGCCCCACCTCTACAGTGAGTTCCATTGGTTCATTGCTCGGGTTAAAAATATTTGATTGGATGTTACTTCCCATGTGAACCGTGTCCAAATGACCTGTGATGTTTTGTTGTTGATTAAATAATTGTGTTGAAACATAGGATGCAGAGGAAATGTTTGCTGCACTGTCAATTTCACTCTCTTCCAACTGCTTGGGTTCACAACTGGCAATATATTCAGGCTCATCTAGCATTATCACTGCTGGTTCCATGAAATCTTCCTCAAGAAAAATGTCAAATGTATCTGATTTATAAGAAAGAACATTTTCATTTCGCGCAGAGGGAGTAGCTTGACTATATGTGTCCTCATATATGTCTTTGGTTATATGGTCCTCCTTGGCTGGATCCCCTGATTGCTCTCCATCTTCATCTGGGCCCTCTTCTTCTATATCATGTTTTGATCTAAGCTCTGTCAAATCTGCAACATCCTCCAGCATTTCTTTCACTTCATTTGTTTCCTCCAGATAAGCCTCTTCTCTTGCTGCTTGTGTTTCACCAGATATAAACACCATGTTTTGGTCCTGAGTGACTTCTTGGTTCAATACATCCAAAGTGTCCGTTCTAGGGTTCATTTTCTCTTTGTCACCATAATCAAAGACATTTTGTATGTCTGAAGAATGGCTATCCTCCTCTTTGTGGAATAACATGGTTTGTGATTGGTACAATTCTGTTGTTTCAGGTTCCTCATATCTTGTTAACTCACTTCTATTGTCAACCTTACCTTTCAAGCTCTTCTCTTGCTCATCCTCACTGACTCTCTCCGTAGATGTGTTGGGGTCATCTGTTTCTAAGCTAGCATTAACTTCTGTTGTCATACCTCCTCTCTTCTCTTGAATGATCTGTGACAAACTTGTTTCATCCTCCTGCATCTCTTCTGTGTTCTTCTCCTCATATTCATCTCTGAGATTCCTGCGAGTTGAACCCATTTTTCTCCTCTTCCTTGTGGAGTTTGACTTTCCATGAGGATTTCCATCATTATCACTGTTTTGTTCAGGTCTGTCCAATGTGTCTTGTCGGCTTTGAAGTATATCAGGTGCATCAGTGGTCCAACTTTGCTCCGAAAAATCAAGTGTTTGCGGGTTAGTTACAATTTCTGTAAGTTCTTCCTTGTGAGAAATGTCACAGACATCCAATGTTTCAGGAAGAACGTTTTCATTTTGTGCAGCAGGAGGAGTTTGTCTATATGTGTCCTCATATGATATGTTTATTTCTTGGGTTTTGTAGGCCTCCTTTGTCGTTTCCACCAACGGCTCCCCAACTTCATCTTTTTCAGAGACAACTTCTTCATTTGTCAGGCTCTCCTCTTCCATATCATGTTTTGGTCTGATATCCATCAGATCTGTTTCTGTGAAATCTTCCAGCATTTCTTTCACTTCGTTTGTTTCCTCCAGATAAGCCTCTTCTCTTGCTGCTTGTGTGTCACCAGATATAGACTCCATGTTTTGGTCCTGAGAGACTTTTAATACATCCAGAGTGTCATCCAAAGAATAAATGTCATGACTGATTTGGCTACTCTCACATAATGCAGCTGTGGCTCCTTCATTTAGGGGTTCCTTTGTTTTAGCACAGAAAGTTGTGTTTGACTGGCTGTTGTGTTCAACCTGAAACTTCCCAAACATTTCTAGCTCATTTTTGTCTCCACCCCACACTGCCTCTTTTCCTACATGAACATCGTCATGTTCTTCTTTTAGTCTCTCATCTTTGCTTCCCTGTATTTGTCTCTCTCGATTCCAATGTGTAGAGGTCATCTTTCTTTTCTTCCCCGCGGCATCAGACGTCCGAGTGCCTTCGTCTGAACACGGAGAACTATATGAAGGCAGTGTTTGTAAAGAGGATGCAGTGTCTTCACTTTTCCATGGGAGTGTTTCTCCCTCATGATCGACTAGGTCTTCTACAATGGCTTCCCTATCAGTTCCCATTTGCCCTTCATTGTCATACACTTGATTAAGTGCAGTGTCTGTTCGTCCTATTTTCTTGCTCCTCGGTTCACTGGAATCATGCACATATTCATCTTCATTCCTCCGGCTGAAATCGTCCCTATTCTTATCCTGTTTGCTGTCAGGATATGGAATTTCTTCCTCATTTACAGGCTGATCAACGCTTTTCATGATGATCTCAGATTGGTATGTTTCCCCGATTCCAACATTACTGTAATCTATCATTTCTGCACAACGAACATCAACAGTTCCTGTTGCAGCGTGTACCGCAGATCCATCGGAATCGTGGATTGGATTTATTTTTCTTATCTGTGATGGCTCATGATCTTCCTGTTCAGCCATGTTGTGCTTTACATTATCCTCTGATTGATGTAATTGGGCAAGCAGACCTGTGGCTTGAGACAATCTGAAATGCTCATTATGTGTATTTTCTGAAAGTGGCTCCTCAGTGGCTAATGTGAAACTTGATTGCTCCATGTTGTCATGAGAAGGTCCAGGTTCAACAGTACACTCTGAATGATTATGTTCTACAGGGCTGTTTTTCTCTTGGATAGGAGACTCTGTGTCCTCCTCTTTCATGGGTGACTCACTCACTAAATAGTTGCCCTTTAAATTCCAACTTGGCTTCAACCATTCCATTGTCCCTTCTCTTTCCTTGCTTTCCCCGTCTTTATCCAGTACTACGTGCACTCCTCCGAGTGCTTCATCTTCTGGGTTTTCCCTGGATTTTGATTTGTCAACTAGTTGATCTGTTGAAGGAGCAGAATCTGAAATAAAACTGAAAAACTGCAAGGTCCCATCAAGTTGTTCAGTGTCTCTTACGTAATCGCTGACTCCCTCACTTGCACAAGTATGAAATTCGCCCAGTATGTCTTCATTCTCTACTACTCCATTACCATCTACTACAACCTCTTCTTCACTTCTGAGGATTACACCATCAGGAAATACCTCAGAACAATTTGGTGTAGTGGGGTTACCAAACTCAAAAGACTTATCAGGAGTACTGGTTGAATACACAGGGCTGTCATATGTTGAAGACACAATAATGTCATGCTCACTCCCCTGGCTCATTTCTTCCTGCAGTTTCTCTGTTACCAGAGTTGACCTTTGACACGTTGATTCATCTTGTAGAGTTTCCTCATCAAGCATTATCTCTCCCTCTTCCACAATCTTATCATTCAACTCTGTCTTCTCCTGTCTGAAAATGTCACTTTGGTCGGGTAAATGATGTGGTAGATGACTCACTGAAACAGTAACTTTGTCTGTCTCCTCCTTACACGGTGTGCTCATATCATAAGTGGTTTCAGGACTTCTCTCATCACGTGGATTTTCAGCATGTATACCTTTTTTATATGAGCGTTCTGGCTCTACAAAGTCCAGTGACTGGCTGAAAGCTGATTCTATTTCAGCAGTACTGGGAGGCGATCTGCTTCTATTGCCAAACAGAGCCTCATGACATGTGGTATTTTCAACCACTTCCTCTGTAGTTTCATGATACGATTTTGCAATTGAGTCCTTGACATCTTGTCGTCCTTTATTCCTTCGGCTAGACCCAAGTTTCCTTCTATTCCCTGTGACGTCTGACGAGGGCAGATCTGGGTTTCCAGATTCAGAGGAGTTCTGTTCAGCCAAGTCCCCTAATGACTCAATCCTTTCTTCTGCCATGTGGTATTGTGCCACAGGTGTCCTGTCGGTATTGTCGATCCCATCATCTGCCTGGGATTTTTTACTTAGGTTCCGTGCCCTGTGTCGTGATGAACCAATTCTTACTTTCTTTGATCTCTGACCAGACATGGCTCCTATGGTTCTCTCCTGAAGCATGATATAATGAATCAAACATGTTATGGTACATCATACATGCAGTTGTAATTAACCAAATGTGCAAATTATTTTAACTGAGTTTGGTTAAATAATGACATTGGCATTGTTTTAAGTCCCTTTCCTATTAGTGTTTTTTTTTTTTTTGGTTGTTTTTTTAAATGCTCTGCATTTTAAGATTCAGTAATGAATACATTTTGTTTACAATTCCAGTTTTTAATCCAGATTTATCATATACAAGGCTTAATCATATGGAAATAATAAACATATCAAGCTCCCTTTAAAATGACACGCCTTACGTTGATATTGTAACACTAGAATAATAATTTTTCTAAGATCAATATTTTGGTAGAATGCATATTTTGAGTTAAGTCACGTCTTCAGCAAAAGGTTAGTGCAACAATCGGTCCACAAGTACTTACCACCAAAATGTATTTATTACTGAAGTCTTCTGCCAAGATCAACAGGTTGTCGATGTCATGAAGCTGCTTCTGCTGAATGGTAGCATGGCATTTTAGCTTTAGATTAACTTGAGGAAGTTGCATTGCTTCCTGTGTGACACTTGCAACTCTATCGACAACTAAAACAGTTTCACCATACCTCCTTTTGACTGACACTTGCGCTTATACTGTAGCCAACTGCCTGCATCATTTACTTTTTGAGGGTGAGGACTGCACACAAATATGGGTCACATTGTGGATGAGCATTTCAGGGTAAATTAAAAATGACAAATATACTGCAGGTTCCAATTATAAGCTTAAGAGTATATATACATCTGCAATAATTTGCTTATGCCACTATGCTCCTTTTTCATAGTCTATGACCATATTCACATCTCCTTGACCTTTTCAGTTACCTTTGCATGGTCTTGTTAATAGGCTTATTTGAGATGACTTACAGCTCGCCTCGAAAGTTAGTCGATTGCAGCCAGGCAAACAAGCTTCAAGTTGGACAGCTCAAGAGTTGACTACACCAGCAACGACAGACGTCACGTTTATTAGACAGGATGTGTACAACATGATGCATAATTCTATCTTGCAAATATAGATCAATCAGCAATTAAAAGTGCTATACCATTTATAATATTGTGCAGGTTAATTTTGGTTTGATATTAATGAAGAACAATGACTAATACTATAACACCTACAAGTTGGTGTGAATCAAGTGTCTCTTCATCTTTCTTTAATAAAATGTATTTAAATAAAGAATATTAAAATCTGTATACAGGGCATTGAGTAGCCTAACAAACCCTTCGGGTTTTTGATATTACACATTTATTTAGATGTAGACATTGCACTGAAGTTTACTAAGGCAGCACTCACAGTAGAACACATTCAATTGTGAATGTCAGCTACTCAAAATCATTTGGGGTCTGCCTGACAGTTCATGAAGTGTAGCCCATCTTCGAATAAAGAAATTACTTGACAGAAAGACGAAAAAAATTGCAGTCTCTTCATTTCCTTGTGGGTGGCGACAAGGCTTTTCTGAGACAATAGTCACAGCATGTCGTTTCCCATCATGCATGAGGTTCTGCAGTTGGTGAAGAGCAACCTTTTTATAGTTTATATGGTTTCATATAGTTCAATGAGAGCAACCACCAACTGCAGCACCTTGCTCTCAAAACTCCCAAGTGCCTCGGTCCCGTGAGATTTCCAAGGCTCGTGCAGTCAGACACAATTCTAACCATCATGCAATGTGCTTAGCCAGGCGGTGGTGTAAACTGCGCAGATTCGACTCATCTCCAACAAGCCTAACGTCTTTGACTACAGATAAACATTACCAATACACAGGATATGATGTCATCGTCTTAATATTTTGTATTAAGAATGTCATTTGGCGGACCAAAGGTTGCACTTTCAGCGGCTGTGTAATTTTGGGAGAAACAATCCTTTGAAAATTCTTAGAATTATTCTCATGTCATCATAGATCACAATAATCTTTTTAAGGCACTGTGAACCAAATGTAAGCCTAGATGCAGTGCGTCTGTAAAGGTAACATGTAAACTTAATAGTTGGCCCTGCACATGTAAGTAAAATAGCAACTTCCTTGGTAGTTTTCCAGCTTCAAACTGTGTTCTAGGGACCTTTATTTTGCTCTGAGAACAGATAGTTATGAAAATATTCCATAGTTATGAAAATATATATATACATACATGTATATATAAAGCTTTTCTGAGGTTCAAATTCCCCTCCCAACAGTGCAGCCTCAAGAATTGCACCTATAGTTTCAACTAAACATTCTAAATGGACTCCTTTATTGCTTATAAATATACAACCTATATATATATATAATTAATTATGCACAACACAAGACAAATAAACAAATGTCACCTTGAAAACTATTTATTGAACATGCTTCCGAAATAACAAATTTGAAAAGTAATATTAATAAAGTCACAATCAAAATTGAAGACATGAAGAATTGATCCGAATAGCCTTGTTTTGCAAGAGATGTTGTACGTGAAGTCAGGAACTGCAGATCAATGATTAGCAAAGAGGCTTCAAGTACAGACTGCAGGCAAGAGCACCACTGCGATTACTTTAGCACTACCTGAGGGAAAGACAGCTGATGAACTTGCAACGTGTGGATGCATGCTTATCGCTCTCAGTGTGCCTCGTCCATTGTTATGCTGATGCCCTTCAGAACTTGAAGACCCCAGCAGTAATTTCAAGGGGCAATACTAGGCCAATTAAAATCAAAAGAAAATTCAGAAAACAGAAGAAAAACAAAACAAAAAAAATTTACGTTCTAATTCAAACAGTTTAAAAAACAAACATATGCTCATAGAAAATTAAATTATGCCACTAGTCTATCTGAAAACATGCAAGGCAATACAGTATTCACTTCATATCAATTGCCAATTTGAAGAGAGAAATGGTTTACCACAGAGTTAAAGTCCCAATCCAGAGTTTTGACCAAGTAAATGTGGGGTATATATACATTCTCAAGAGTTGTATTTGTTGATATAAGCTTTTTGAACTTCGTTAACCCGTGGTAAATCAGAATATAGGTTTGTTTTGCTCCAGTGTTTATTAACCTAACCAATGTAAACAAACCTTTGACAGACAAAAATACAGCAAATACAATTAAAAACTCATATTTACCCATTATCTGGCTTTAGTCCTTGCATCAAGAGCTCAGTCAATCAACTATAGAATGAAAATATGTCTCCACTCGCATTTTTCTTTTTTTATATTTTTTTTTTGGTGGTGGGGCTACTCATTTGTTCGTTTGGATCATGGATTGGGCCTTTAAGGTAAAATCTTCTAAATCAATTCCCTCTATGGAACTGTCAGCATGTGGGGAAATTAGACAATAGTTTTACGGTTGCCATGACAGAAAACCTTATCCAAAGAGGACAGATTGAGGTTGCCTCAAGAGTTGAATAAAAAAAGAAAGAAAAAAAGGCTTGTATAAAAAAGTTTTAACTTTCAAACCAATAACCAGATCCGACATGTGGACTGTCCTTTAGTTTGGATGAATGTCCTCAACTTCACTTTCTGTCATTAGACCTGGAACGACTGTGAAACAAATAGTTGAAGGAATGAATTTCACATAATTACAGCCCCATCTGAGTCTATGCAAGTACACAAGGAATATTTAGGAGAACTTACAAATGTACTCAATTTTGTATACATCTGCACTCACCTCTTTGACCGTGAGATGGATCTTGAGAGTTTACGTTTCCTCTCTCTGGAAAGAGATTTCTCCCTCCACCTGTCTCTTGAAGGAGAGCTTAACAACAAAATCAGGCACAATTCATTAAATAATTAGTTTAAAAAAAAAAAGCACAACATAACACATGATACATTTGATAAAGATAGTTTGAGATACCTTGACATTTTGAAGTTTTTCTTCAGCAGGCACTTGTCGCAAAATGTCTCAAAAAATTACTCATATTATTGTTTTGCTGACATTCCTCAAT
>OMKL01003537.1:16953-28993 GCA_900302295.1 Parasudis fraserbrunneri
TGATTTTGAGATTCTTTTGCTAGATATTGAAATAGGATTCACGATATTAGAGGGAATAATACTTTTTGCTTCATCTTCCTTTTCATTGACGAAAATATTAAGATCATCATGAGTCTTGAAGTCTGTGGCCAGGCCATGGCTTCTCTGCAGCACCACAATACTTACTTTTGACACGTATTTTGCCTTTATCAAGTATTACAGTAAATTAGGAAATTGCAATAGGCTGAATTGCAATTTCGATAAAGTTTTGATTATGAGAGAGAGAGAGAGAGAGAGAGAGAGAGAGAGAGAGAGAGAGATAGGCGACACTCGCACTGTTCAAATATTGGGGGAAAAGGTACTTGTTTAAAATTTGCACCACAAAATTACTAAAATAACTCCACAGACACCAAAAAAATATTAGCCCATATAGTTATATATATATATATATATATATATATATATATATATATCAGTATTTCCCTACCATTTTATTGGCAGGGTGGACCTCCCGCCCCTCCACAAACACGTGAATTTGCGTGAATATTACGTAGCCATCTGCTTTGACAATTGCAGAGAAAGTTAAACTAGTAGTGACAATCAATGATTATAAATATTTACAAATTGGTAAATATGATTCATATTTCTTTTATTATATAAACCAATTTATAAATTTTTAATTCCACCACCAGAGCAATAGTGAAGTATGGGGTTGTGTTTTGCCTTTCAGGGCCACTGCAGGTAGCGACGCGCTCTCTGACCGTTATTGGTACTGTGTGCAAAAACAAAAACATTATCAAGCCGTAAGAATTTTAGAAGCTACGATATCTAGCTACGGTATTTAGACCTGCGTTCGACATTGCCCTTTGAAAACTCATCTCACGAGTCACTTTGTTTGTGTGTGCGTGGTGAAAATTCATCTCACTGGTCACTTTGTATGTGCATGGTGAAAATTCATCTCACGCGTTAGTGTCAGTCTGAGTTAAGCACCGCTGCTAACGAGCAGAGAGGAGACTAGCTGTGAAAATGGCAAAGGGAACAGACATCCCAGCTTTATATGTGCCAAAAACATAGCGTCTTGAATTGGCAGTGTTGGAGCATTTTGGATATATAAAAAAATTATCAGGGGTTTGTAAAGATGGATATCCAATTTGCAAAACATGCAGACAAAAAGTGACTGCAATATATATATATAATCTTTTTTTATTGTTTATTTTATAATCGTGAAAACTGTGAAACCATGATATTTCCTCAGACAATAATTGTACCATCAAAATCTAGAATTGTGACATCCCTAGTGATGACACATTGGTGCGGCGACACTGATGGGGCTACCACCCTGCCTGAAAAGAAAATCTAGGGGAAACACTATTATTATAAATTATATAATATCTTGTATATATGAGGGAAACATTACGTTTTGGACTGGGTTTTCAAAATAAAAGCAAGTGGGTGACAACCATGAACACCTGGGGCAGCCAGTATTAATAGTTGACTGTTCTTTAAATAATATTTCTTTTGTTCTTTAATGCATGCTAAAAAATGTATCCACTAAAGTGAAATATCGCTCTAAAAATAGACAAATATTTGATTTAGGCTATGACAATGACCAGTTGTAGAGAATTCTCATTCTCAGCTACTTTACGAAAGTCGACAAAAGTCTTACATGTCCGAAGAGCTCTACGCAAAACAACTTTTTTCCAGCCAATGTGGCAATTGGGCAGATTTCAACAGCGCTGCTTACCTAACCTGAGAGAACTTGGTGGAGGGAAGGGGTTGGGGTGAAGCAGCTAATGAAAAAAAGTGGGCGGGGGAATGTGATGTCTTCCTTACCGTTAGCAGTTATCAAATATGTTACAACATGGGACAGGAATTATAGATCTCAAGCAGAAAATACATACCTGCGTCTGACGGGAGGACTACGACGCCTGTAGTCATCCCGAGGACGTCTACTCCAGGATGGGGGAGGTCCACGGCTCCTTGAGCGTTTTTCCCCATTGGACAACTCCACACGCACTCTACAGCCACACAGCGTTCTAAACACAAAGTATTACATGAGTGCCAATGTGCAAAGATTAACGGAACAAAAGCTACGAATGTGTTCCAAGTTTTACCTTCCATCCAGTTCTCTCACAGCATCCGTTGCATCTCTGGGATCCTCAAACTCTACAAAAGCAAAGCCTGGAGGATTCCTGGCGACCCATACACTGCGTAAGGGTCCATAGTACCCAAATGCCCTTTCCAACTCTGTCTTGTTCCCACTATTTCCTAAATTCCCGACATAAACCTTGCAGTCAATGGGACAATCTCTATGAAGGGCAGGATCTTGAGAAAGAGATGGAGAGAGATGGAGAGAGAAAGAGATTAACACTGGAAATATGCAACGTTTTCTCTTGTATTATACCCTTCATAAAGGAGAAAAACATTCTAAAATACAGAAGAACCTCATTTATCTGTACCTGCGTATTCCGCACGGACCAGTTCACTTAAAGGGATAGTTTGGATTTTTGCCAGTAGTGTACTCAATGCATAGCCATCTGCTTACTTATTGAGTCCTGTGGTCGGAGTTCTGGCTGTGTTCCAAGCAAGCCGGGCAGCTTCAGACAGGCAACACATGAAGACTGGTAACAATTAAGTTTTCAGCCACACCACAACATGCAAACAAAACTCCCCCCCCCCAAAAAAGTCCCAACAATCCACAACAGAATACAACAGTCCTCATGCATTTCTGATGCTTGAATCATCGCTGACCACCGTGACATCTTGGAGCTAGCTAGCTAGGTAGCCACATTGCACAGACACTGGCATTATTCAAGAAATAAAATAGTTCCAAAATATGAATTTGGTCTAAAAGAAGAATCAAGCATCAGAAATACAAAAAGGACTGTTGAATTCATTTGTGGATGGTTAAAACCGTTTTGTTGCTGGTCCCCATGTGCTACCTGTCTGAACCGGCCGGCTTGCCCAGAACACAGCCAGAACTCCTGACCATGGGGCTCGGTAGGTCAGCTAATGGCTATGCATCATTTACTCAACAGGCAAATATTTGCTACCACTTTATGTGAAAAAAAGAAATCCAAACTATCTTTTAATGGGCAGGATCTGCCGATAAGAAGACACAGGGATGCCTGGTCACCCATCATTCCCCCGTCTGCGTGCCAGAGGATCAGGAAGGTAAACACCAAATACACTCATTGCCACCGGAGGCGGTTAGGGTCAAAGTGATTAAACTGCATTACGGTTAGGCTATGGTTTTCAAATTAAATGAACAGAATTAACATGCTCATACTGACAGCTCTAGTATACAGTATAAACACATTTTGTGCCAAATTTTGCACTTGGACATAACTTTTCAATGTACTTTACTGAATAAAAATATTTCAGAAGAGGTCCCTTGTGTATTCAAGCACATTTCAATAATCGGAACATTTCAGTTTAATGAACGACCTCCATTCCGGAAGGGTTTGGATAAAAGAGGTTCTACGGTAAATTACCAACCCTTCAAGTGAAAATAATTAGGCCTGCATTTTTAGCTGCTAAAGACATCCACACATAAAACTACAAATTTTCAACAACAACAACAACTAGATAAAGCACCGGGGCCTCATTACAGGGAAATGTCCTAACTGCTTGTCCCATCTTAACTTAAGTTTCAAAGATAAGAAAAATCCTACCTCCCTATTACAGAAGCAATTCCTAAACCAATGGCTGTGTCCTATCCTATCTCAGACCTCGTATCTTAAGAAATCCTAACTAGAACTGTAAACTCTTTTTTTGTAAAAGATTCTTCAATCGGCACTCGTCCTGTCATGCCTGTATCTGTGTTTAGAATGTACACAAGACTGCCTGAATCCTTGATTAGAATGGAATATCAACAGCTGTTTCACTTCACTTGTCACTGGCTAGCTAGCTTGCTATAATGGACAAGAAAAGACACGCATTCAATTTTAGCTTTGATGAGGTGGCGGCATTAATCGTGCTGGTGGAGGAGAGGAATCCCCACCTTTTTGGGAAATTCTCTTCCCAATTATCGGCCCAGGATAATGATTTGAAGTGGCAATAATAATTTAACAATTAATTTAAGGCTTCATCATACAGTTTGAGTAGCCCTTCAATCATAATATTTCGGTGTTCCATTTTGTTCCCCATCTCATTGCCATACAGACCTAAAAACAGTGGCGCTGCCATTTTTGGCAGTTATTTTTCAATTTACGACAGGGTCTATGCCATCCTAACTTAGGAAATTCTTCAGTTAGGATGGTTCTATAATAGCTCAATTCCTATTATATAAGATAATGATTCTGAGATACCAAACATGTTTCTGTGATACCAAAAATCCTAAATGTCATCCTAAACTGAGGTAAGATAGCATTTCAGACTTAGGAAGTTTCTGTAGCGAGGTCCCAGGAAAACAATTGACAATGTAAATAGAACAAAACATCAAGTGATGAAGGGTAATATGTCACCATACCTCCCATTTCAGATCCTGGTGGCTTTTGGAGTTGTACTGTCAGACTTTCCTAGGAGAGAAATGAGCAACACATTAGTAAGTTGTATGAGGGCAAGAAACTTGGTAAGTGAGCCTTCTTGCAATCCAGGGGTTTTTCCTCAAAGCCACTGTGTCCAGGATGGCCCCAAAAATGGGACTTGCGATAGTGTTTTTAGTAATTGCTCAATATTTTAGTTTAACAATAACTAAAAGTAACTTAACCATATACTCTTCACGAGCCTGCAAAATAGTAATAAAACTGTCTGCAAATTTTAAGTATGAATGTAAACAGCACCAATCCAAACAAACATTCAGTCAAAATGTAAACTGCTTATAAAAATAAAATAAAAATACAGTTTAAACTTAAAATAAAGTTGCCTCTAAATGTTTTGTGATCAGGAGATATACTAATTTGAATATTTATGGTGATGCTCGAGGAAAGGTCATGGGATCACCAAAATCAATAGGTTCTATAGGGGTCATGAAAAGACTAACAAAGGGTAATCATGATACACCAATTCTAAAATTGAAAGTTTGGCTAGAGCAAACGTCATGAAGTCACCAAAATCAATAGAGTTAATCCTACAGGGTCCCTGGATGTGCAATGCAAATTTGAAAAGATTAGAATGTAAGCTATTTGAGTTATCACATTCACAAGTAGGATATGAACATTTGGCCTTATGGTGGTGGTAGAGGAAAGGTCATGGGGTCACCACAATCAATACAGTTCATCCTCTAGAGGTCATGAATGTGCACCGCAATGACAGCTATTCCAAATTCGCATCGCATTCACACGAAGGATCTGCCGCCGTGGCAGTCGGGGTAAATCCGTGATATCCCTGACACTGTCATTCGGGGGTATAACTAAACCATACCAGTAGACAAAATGGTAGGAGCCTGACATCAAGTTCGAAAGACCTCAGCGCAACTTAATGGATGCTGCTACCAATGAGACGAGAAATGCATAGGTGAGCATGTCTTTGGGGCTTTTGATGGTGTCCCTCCAAATGCTAAACACCATCTGAAGTCTCGTTTTTTTGGGGCTAGCCACAGGACACTTCAGCCGATATTTGACTGATCCGGAAGGCCGGCCTACAACTGCGAACGTCAATAACTGACGACCGACTCCCCATTCTTGAAACAGGCATGCCTGGGTGTTGTAGCCAGGTCTGGTTTAAGCAGGCTTGTCTCGTCTAACATTACATAACAGCATTTTTTGCTGAAAGTTAATGAGACTCCTACAATTATGATGTCAACCGGATGTAAAATCTGGGGCTGCTCCCTAGACAGTGAGGCCATAAAATGTTGTATTCACACTCAAATGAGGTTTAGCTCATTTATAGTATTGCTAACAGGTCTGGTCCAGAATTTCAACTTCATTCGAGTGCGACAACCCACACAAATATTTAAAAGCCACTGGACACCCAAATCCACATAGCCTTCTAAATATGTAATTTAGGGTCTTGTACATAATAGTAAGCATCTAAAAAGTATTAGAAATTAGTTTCAATCCAAATTCAAAATATTGTCATTTAAGTTTTTGTAAACTTTCCTGATATTGGGGACATTTATTAAAAAATTCTGCAATTGAAATTGAAAATGTCAGCTGACAGCTCTGAAAGGGAGCTGTCAATCAATCATGATCTGTACATGCAAGACAATCCCGAGAAATGGTTTGAGCAGCCATTGAGCTGGTCTGAGTTTTCTAGCTGGGTTTTATAATAAGTTACGTTTTTTTTTGAAAAAAATGACACTCAAGTTTTATATGATATACACATGTTACTATTTTGTTTTGTAAAAAAAAAAATAAAAAAAAAAAATAATAATAATAATAATGAAAATGGCTTTAAGGGCCTCCAAAATCAGTGTCCCAATCATTCTATGGAACAACTCCAAATTTGAGGATTCTCCCTAGCCATGGTGACGGATAAGTTACCTTATCAAAGTCTGTACGTGGAGTTAAAATCGATGATTGCTAAATGACTGGTCTCCCACCACGACTGAGATGCCACCGTTTTGCATAGGTTCTCAGTCACCATGGCGAGGTTCTCTCTAGGATTTCTAGCTTTAGGAGAATGTTCGTAAATACGGACTGAACTGTCCTGGGGCACAGGGTGTGCACTTTAACAATGTGTAGCATTCTCCCTTAAAAATAACTCGAAAATGTGTACTACTCAAAGAACATAAAACTCAATTGTAACTAGATAGGCTACTTTTAATCTCTGGTTACTCCGGCCTAACAAGTCGTTCAGACCATTAACGTTATGTCTAAAAGACGTGAACACAGCACTGCTTCTTCCGTTTCTGTTGCATGGCCTCAAAAATTAATATGAGTGCCCTTGCTTGTACCCGACTGTAATTATATAGTTAATGCTACACTGCGTTAGCGTACCGTTTAATTAAGAGGTAATCCCACTTGGGTAACCTTTAAATATTAGCTAGACTGGCATTAGTTCCGGAGCGGAAAACAACGCTGTTTGCCCAGCTAACATTAGCTAACAGATAGCTAACAAATAGCAAATATACCCTAGCTAACGTTAGTTTGGCCGTGCCCGACATTATATATTTACCACGAATCACAGCGTTGTAAATTTGATTATAAAATGAATTTGTGGCCCTGGATGACTACAAAGCATACATGTATTAACGTTAGCTAAATAGCAAAGTAAGGTTAAGCGAATAGTAGCTAACTAGCTAGCTACCTGTTGTTGCACTGCAGTTCTTGACCTAATGGTAGGCCCATACTTATGAGCTAACTTTAACGTTATTTATACTCCCAACTCAGAAAGTACTTCAAACTTAATAGTGAGGAAGACTATTAACGTTGTAATTTGTGCTGAATAAGCAACTAACATTTGCTATTTATCAACAAAATATTTACATTACCAGCAACTGGTCCCACACACCGCGCGTGTTGCAAATGCTAGCTCGACACTCGACTCGAGCATGTAGCCAAAGAGCTACGCTAACCTTATTTTGACGTCATATTCCCGCTGCACAAAAGGCGAGAAGAAGAAGCCGGAGGTGAAAAAAAAGGCCACATAAGGTCGCGGGAGGGGAAGACTTCTGTTGATAAAATCGAAACCAAATCCATTAAAGTACTAATGCACTGCTTGATAGGTATAATGTGGGTAGCCGATAGACTCGCCTTGAAAACCATGTTACTTTGATTAGATCAAGTTTGATTAGATCAGTGTGGTGTATGGACCTGCGTCAAAAACCATATTATACTGGATAGCATTCAGACACAAGCATTAACAAAATGTGGTGTAGCAAGAAAAACAACATCACTGGCAGCATTACAAGTAGAGGTGAGAGAGATGTCACTGAAAACGAGAAGAAACCAATTAATGGCTAACCGTTGGCCTACTTTGCAAGGACAAGAAGAATATCCTTCAAAGCAAATTTTAGAGGACTAAAAAACACTTTATTAGGTTAGGTAGTGTAAGAGGAAGTGGGAATCAAAGAGTGGTGATTACCAGCAATTCCACCATGGATACTTCCTTAGCCATTTGTAGATTTTAGTGTATTGGATAGTGCAGGTTTTGTGGAAAATAGCTTGAAAACAAAATACAGTCCTTACATTGCAATAGATGGATCTAAAGACCCTATTAGAGGTCAGACAGGCTGTGCATTTTGGTGATTGCTCGCCGGCGGCTGTAATAGAGGCAGTTTATCCTCGCTCCCCCCAAACTGTCACTGATATTAGTGTTTGGAAGCGCCTTCTGCTGTTGCTTGAGACTAAGTTGGTGCCAGCTTGCTCCATGGAACTCTTGGTACCCGGTTCTCTGTGGAGGTGGAGCGAGTCGGGATGGGAAGCGTTCCCTGCAGCAGAAGCATTGGACTCTTGGCTTCACTTTGGGCAATGCTTGCTGCATTGCCTCTGCACCGCTTTTTTGAATGGGAGGAGATGAGGTACCAGGCATTTCTTATCCTGCTCTGCTATGACCAGCTTTTCTATAATCTTGCGCCAGTCTTCCCCCGAAACGAACGAGTTGTAGGAGATGGTGACAAACAACAGGTCGCACCTTGACTTGGCTTCCAGCTAAGATGCTAAGCACGGCTGCCACTCGCCATATGATAGCTTCAAAGTTTATAGCTTTGCAGGTACAGGTTGGACAGGAAGCCGTGGACAGTAGCGGCGAGGTCTGATCGATGTGTGACTGGGATGATCACCTGAACTCAATTGGTAGCCGTGACTCACTCTCCCCAAGGACCATCAAGGCGAGATGGTTGGCGGTTGCGCTGGTGATCGTCTGGCTGAATCTCCTCGTCCGAAGACGAAGGGCAATCGTTGCCAGATCCACTCTCATCGCCACACGCTTCTTCCCGGGGGGGCAGAAGCCGGCTGAAAGGCCGTTGTCATTACCACAGGGGGTCTGGAAACATCTTTGGTTTCTTGTATGTCTCGCAGCAACAGGGTGTAATGCATGACTCCCATTTGCTGCGCCAGCTTGGCACAATCTTGACAGGCATGGCCATCTTCAGCACCGTGCTGTGGTCCAGACCCAGACAGTCATGGCTATCGGTCAGATCCATCAGGCTGTCTTCACGGACGGGGCAGGCACGTATCAGTATTTCATTCAATGTAGACAACATTCAGGTTTGCTGAATGAAAAACAATCCAAATAGCATTGGCATCTGTGGAATTCTATACCCTTGAGGGTGTGGTTCATGGGAAGTTTTCTTCGCCACTCATTGTATTTGTTTGGCTGGCTCATAAGTAGATTTACCCAGTATCATATTGCTAGCTTTAAAGCAAAGCGCTAATGCTATATAACCAAGCTGGATAGTTATCAAGTGTCATGCTTCCCACTTAAAGATGCTCTTCACAGAAAAACAATGCTGATTTATTTTGCACACAATTTCACATTATGTAGATGAAAAAATAGCAACATTGCTATGTTTTAATTTACATCATTTCATTGAGCTGTAATGAACAACCCAAGCATTCAGTGCCTTCCGATGACATCACTGGAGGACATATTGAAACTCATTAACTCTAAATAACTCAAACTAAATGAATGTGTGCAAAACTGTTAAGAGTTTTGGGGTATGTGTGAGATTATGTGCAAAATAAATCGCCACTGTTTTTCGGTGAAGTGCCCCTTTAATAGAAGAGCTCCTGTTCAGGGTGTGGTTGATGGGGTGTCATGTGGAATTGATACAAGTAGATTTAATGAGTGTAACAGGGTTACTGACAGTTATAGAATGACCAGGATGAGTGATGTAGAAAGATGTAGGACTAGATATTTTCTTTTGCCTGATGAGAGTATTCTTAGATCCTTGGACACGGCCTGCTTATGTATCCATGGGGATACGTGATACATGTGGGGATAAGATATGCAGTGGCAGAAACTGTGCAAAATAACCTAAGTGTCATCAGTGCAGGGAGAACCATGAGGCATGGTGAGCTGACCGTCCAAAAAGAATATACAAGAGGTGGAAGTCATTAGGATCAGGGCTAAAATATACTGAGGCATACCTCATACTAAGGTATGAGGAAGCAGCTCAGATATATGATAAGGAGTAATGGAGGACAAATCAGCCAGGAAGCATTCTGAATATTGTTGATGTGTAGATAACATTTTTTGTATTTCTGGCAATGGTGAGTAACTGTGCTGCTGAGGCAGGGAGAAAATAGTTGTAGATGCAACAAGGAAGATTCTGGATGTCATGGAGGTTACTAGCATGTGCTGGGGTTGTTGAGAGAGGCTTTCAGGCCTGCTCAGAACCACAAGAATTAGTATGATATAGCCAGAGAATGGATTAATGAGTGGGGGGGCACTTACTTTACTTCCCCTGCCTCTCAAGATAAATGTGGAATGGCGTTTTACTTTAATCCAGTCGTAGGTTTGGATGCCAGTTGCCTCTAAAAACCAACAAGGAAACGCGTTGTCGTCATTTGCGAAGCACATTTCCTGTGAGTCACCACTAGGGGCAGAGCGGCTAACCATGAATGAGTTACTGACAAGACCGGCTCCTAAAGGGGGTCGAGACCAAGTCAAGGCAGAGTCCTGAGCAATCAAGTCATGATCACGAGATCAAGACAAGTCCAAGTCAAAATAGGCACGAGACAGGGTCGTGGTGACAAAAATGTGGACTCAAGACCGAGACTGGACTCAAGCCAGTTTGCAGACAGTTCCCACTAGTCCTCCTGGAAAATGTTTAGAGCCGTATTTCACACAGAGAAATTAAATTATCTGGTGTCGTCATGGAAAATTAGGGAATTTTACAAATGGGTCACTTAAACATTAGAACAGTTTGGTTGTACAATGTGTTGGCTAGGGCTGGGCAATATGTTGTTATTTCTCATTTATCATCTTTATGTTATCGTATCATGGGATTTATTTTGATATTATGAATCATGTTAGACAATTTTGTTCTCTAAATTAATGATAAAAAGTAGGTATTTAAGGCACAGGTATCTTTCATATCAATATTCTGTCATTATCTACTCACCCCCATGTCAGTTGAAACAATTTCAGTTAGTATGGGTTCTCTTTGTTGGTCTACTTAAAAATGCCTTTGTTGATAAGGTACCTGGTGCCTCACCTCTACTCGATGTGGACAAAAGTTTCATAATGATGGTGTGTGGGGAGGTCATGTAGACCTATTCATTTTTGTCCCATGGCCTCACTGGGTATTGTTTTTTTTTTTTTTTTTTACATGGCTCTATCTTACACAGTTGTGAGGATGGCTAGCCGACAGACAAAAAAACCACACATACATACAGACATGACAAACACATTACCGTACAGCTCAGAATTGCAGATGCAGGGTGTAATCATCATCATCATCAACAACAACAACAACAACAACAACAACAACAACAACAACAATAACTGTACTCTGGGAAAATAGCTTGTATGACTCATGTGCCTTCTGTGAAGTGCCAGAGCAAAAGCATAATGGTTTGTGTCCAGTTGGATACTGTAGACCAAGTCCAGGACCCAAATTATTATTTTCCTTCTTGTTGTGGGACCCAGGCCCTTTTGAAACACATCACAACCATATTACCACTGCTATTGTCATGCGGTGACCTAAAACTATAAATGAAAGGGGCAGTTCACCCAAAGGTAAAAAAAAAAAAAATGTCCCCCCTTACCTGGAGTGCTATCTATCCCTCCAGATAGTTTTGGTGTGATTTGCCTAGTTTTGGAGATGTCTGCCATAGAGGTGTCTGCATCTACTTTATATTTCCTATCGAAGTACACCCCTATAATAATGAATGGGGGTGTGCTTCGGTAGAAAATAGTTCCTACATGAAACTGCTCACAACAAGGTCAGGATTTCTGGAGAGACATTGCTTTTGAGTTTTACAAATGTATTTTTTGGGCATGTTGAGCACCACAAACAGAGTGCCAGTATGGCAGATATCTTCAAAACTAGGCAAATCACACTGATGGTGGTTGGATGGATAGATAGCACTCCAGGTAAGGGGGAAAATATGCTTTTTTGAATTTTGGATGAACTGCCCCATTTAATCTCATATTACTATGTCATCTTTCAAAAAAGAAAATGTGTTGCTGTTCAAATACCTGCAGAGCAATTCTGCTTTAAATGAAAAAT
>OMKL01003597.1:5891-23000 GCA_900302295.1 Parasudis fraserbrunneri
CACAGTAATAGTGATGAAAGGAGGTGTGATGCAATCGTCAGCATATCGCTGTTAAAACCCTCTGACACACATTTGAGTGTTTCTTAAAAAAAAAAGTTTTGTTAACTTTAAAGTTGAGTGTCATGACTGTACGACCCATAAAACCCATTCAGCACGTACAGAATGTACAACTCCAAAAATAAATGGGATCAACATCAAAATAAATGACTTGGACCTAATGGGTGATTTCTTTCTTTCCTGAAAAAAAAAAAAAAAAAAAAAAGGTTTTGGTGCGACAACAGCGACTGCCTACTAATTAGCACCCTACGTTAGCTGTTATTAACACCCACTCACTGTGGGCTCTCTGCTCCGGTGTGATGACGGCATTTTCTCTCAGTCTCTCAAACCTTCTCATACAAAACTGGCTGCCTGCCGAGGCCCTGTCAGAGAATGTGTCATGCCACGAGACAAAGAGGGGAGAGATGGACATTCTTTTTTTATCTGGTGTCGTACTGCACATGATGGAACTGATCGGAATGTTTGCTGCTGCTGCTGCTGCTGTGTGTGTGTGTGTGTGTGTGTGTGTGTGTCCTTAAACAAAAACTTTATCTAATGAAGACATTGGCTGAAATTAGAGTTGGTTGGGATACTGTATATCAAAAGGGATTATCGGGCGTCTGGGTAGTGCCGAGGTAAAAGCACTCGCCTACCACCGCAGGGACCTGGGTTCAATTCCTAGTAGCGGTGTCTCCGGCTTGGTCAGATGTTCCAACAAACACAATTGTCAGTGTTAGCGGGTGGAAGCTGGTGGGGTATAAGTCCTGGGTGTTGCATTAGTGACTTCTACTTCAGTCGGGGTGCCTGTTCAACGGGGAGGGGATCTCGGAGAGATAGTGTGAACCTCTGCGCGCGTTACGCTCTCCCAGTGAAACTCCTCACTGTCAGGTGAAAAGAAGCGGCTGGCGACTCCACATGTATCGGAGGAGGCATGTGGTAGTCTACTCCCTCCCCAGACTGACAAAGGATAGCGTGACACACACGAGGAATTGGCATAACTATTAAATTGGGGAGAAAAAGAGAAAAATAACTGTCATATAGAGTGTAATCTGTTATTTTCCAGGACACGACTTTCAAGAGATTTGAAATAGAAGAGTTGACCGGGGAGAACTAAAGAGAAACGTATCATTAGTGCATTTTTTCTATTAGCATAACTGCTTGATCCAAAGACATGCCAGCGCTGCTGTGTGCTTGACAATGCCTTTGACTGGGATCGCTTCAAAAGCAAAGACACTGAATTAAATATGCAGAATAAATGAATCATTTATAAGATTATCTATCTTGGCCCCTCCGAAGCCAAGAGCTGGGTGATTCACTTATTGTACGGCTGTCTAAGACTGTCACAAACAACTCATTCTCAAAAACAACCTGTCAATCTGAATGCTGACTAAGTGTGATGTCAACATTTTCTTTTTATGTTTCTTGTGATTGTGGATTTTGTGAGCTTTCCCTGTCATTACCGGCACAATGAGTCTTTCTTGCTAATGTGATTTGGTCACGGTTATATGGGGACACTTTGCCGGAGACTTTTTGCAGTGTGTTCAGAGAGCTGTAATTCCAATTCACAAATTAACTGTCAGCTAAATGGTCTGCCCTTGTGCCCTGCTGATCGCCGATTGTGTAGTGATATCCCAAACACATGAGCGTTTAGTATTTTACCGTTCAGAGAGACAGGTGGCTCTGACAAGGTCAAACTCAAAGTGGGTATTTCATTTATAATTCATTGGGTGTTCCATGAATAGATCAAATCCAGGCTGCCCCTGATAGGAATTCAACCAAAGAAATCTATTCAAACACCAGCAAATGGCCCAAATACTGTGACACAGCAAATTATCCTGCGACCATTAATGGGTCTATAAACATCCTAGTTCAAAGTGAAAAGCTGTGTCCCAATACTTAAAAGAGGAACAATGGATGGCTCTCACAAAACTAAAGCTCAGACAGTGAATCTCATATCAGTGGATCGTGTTACTGTTTTGTCAGCAGACACGCTATAAGCCAATTTCAGAGGTGCACTGCCAGCAGCTTGTGTACTGAAGTATATGCCCTCCAGAGGGCAAAGTCTCTTGTTTAATCAGAATTGAAATTTTTTTATTAATACAGCAGCTGTTTTTATCAAAAGCCACTGTACCACCTCTGCATCTATAACAGTGTACAGCAACAAGGGCATCGGGTGAGGTCAAATCGTTACTATGACATTACCGTCATGTCATAGACTACTGTGTAAATGTACAAAGTATAGAGCCAAACAGCTGCAATACAGAGTGATGGAGCAATCTCTGTGGGCTGAATTTGGATTAAAATGCAACTATCATGCTCACCTATGGTATTTCTGGGGCCATTGATCGCATGCCTCTGACTTTGCTGACCAAGAACATTCTGATCAGGGTTTTGCATTTCTACCGTATTATAACTTCTATTATTGATTACTGGTCTAATATGATGGAATCACAAACATAATATATTTTCGAATAGGGTATATCATAGCAACAGCAAGTATCTCATATCAGGTCATATTTTTGGCACAAGTTAAACCAAGCGTGTTTGATATCCCATCTGCTCTCTCGGCAGTGGACAGAATGAAGGACAGGTGGACACACCCTGCGTCTTGGTGGGGGTGGTGGAGACTTATGCAATAGGCATTATGACACAGTGTGACACAATGTGGCACACCCTCCTCCTTTGGAAAGACCTGTTAAGGAAGTCACCTTTATAATATTTACCCACAGTATTTGTGCTAGAAATCTCTGTCCTCACTCAGACATGCCACACAAATATAAATACATAAAAAATATTGAATGTCAAGGAAATTCTGTATGCTCCCTGTATGTTGACAGTGACACCCACTCTACCTGTTTTACAAGCCTTTTATACTGGAGCAACTGAAGAAGCTATAGACCTGTCTCCACATTAGCGATGTGCCAGCGCAGGGCACAACAGGGAAAGGAAAAGAACCGTACAGGCATACAGTCTGAGAGTTCAGATACACAGCTACTGTATACAGGCTTACAGTATAGCAGCCTGAATGATACTGTCACTATGCTTAATTATAGTCGTATCTCCACGTGCATGAGATAACAAACGTGGACATACCGTGTAGTGAGGTCAATAAGACAACCTTTTATCAGAGAAACTACACCATATTACCAGACTATCAAGGGGTAAAATTGTAAATGAGCTTTATCAGACTGTGAAATCAGTTAAGTCATGGGGAAGTTAGTATGTCATATGTACAAATACAAATAAGATAAAAGCAGGGTAGGAAACTAACTTGTTCATCTAAACACAACTAAAATTCACCAGCCACTTTCCACCGACCAAATCGAAGTTTAAAAACAGTCTGGCCGTCATCCGAAAGTGTCCAGTATGGTCGGAGTAGATAAACTTATTAGCCAAAGACGTAATTGCAGCGTATTTGGCTGGTGAGGGGTGTTCATTTTCCATCTTGGTTAACGGTTAACAGTATTTCTTTCATCAGTGACGCCATAGGGGAACTCCTGCGATCCCGATCCAACTCTCAATAGCCAGACTTTGTTACTGAAAACTCTTCAATTATTCAACTGACATTTTGGTCTACTTGAATAATTCAGAGTGGCTTAAGAGAAGTTTGGGATGACCTGTCCGCAATATAACAAACAAGACATTATGATTATTCTCATATTACCATGGGAAATCAATCAGGGTAAGCAGCATGTGTCTCCAAGACTGAAATAAAATTTTGAATTGAATTGAAAAGGTTAAGCAACATGTAGCGGGAGATATTCCAAATTTCAATATAGACATATTGATAGGATTATATTCTTCCATTTCTGTGTCAAAATAGGATTCTAGCTTCAATTTTATTCCACCTGAATGGTACAACACAGTACAGCCAATTTATCATTTTTCGAGATACAAAAATGTCTCCCATATAACCTCAGCAGCAGTTACAGTGTGACTCCAGAGTCCAGGTGGCCAATGATACAAGGAAATAAAGATTTATGATGAGCAACTGCGCAGTGACGGCTCTGCTGCGGAGCACCCGGCACTGGAGGTCAACGGGCAGACCTTGTGGGACGAAACGTGAGTCTCACATTTGTCCTGCTTAACGCCCATGAAAAATGAAGCAGGTGACCTGAAGTATCACCCGGGATCAGATGGAGACTTCTAGCCTTCAGAGGACCACAGGCTGCTCCCCGTATCTGGGACAGACAGGAATGTCTTGGACAAAAGATTGAATATAGAGCAGGTGATTCCACAGAGATCACCTCTCACCCGAATGGGGTGCTATGGGAAAAATAATAATAATCAGGGTCATTTTGTTTATGTCTGGTAACTATGGGAAAACTAAGGGAAACCTGCCAGTTCCAAGAATAAGCAACCCACTCAACGACTTTCCAATGTAGCGATCAGCTGGATTGCTGTTCTTGATAATACTGTAGTACAACACAGAGCTACAAAGCCTTGTGCAGTGTTGCAGGTGCAATAATATGCCTGATGTGCTCTACGTCTATGTCTATGTGTCTATGGCCTTGCAAACTTCATCAGGAAATGAAAGGGTACATCGTGTCATACTGTATCACATCACAACACACCTTTACTTGTCATACTGTAAAACTGGTATTTGGTAGCAGCTGGCTTCCACAACACAGCAACAGAATCCATACCTAAACTGAAAAGTATCAGTCACTGTGTTGTTAATGCCCAGTCTTTGGGGAATAATAGCAACAAATCACACAACCTAGCGTTTAACATGGTCAACAGCATTTAACTCTACATCAATTTGTGTGATCTCAGCACTAGTATGACACCCTGTGGCATTTCTGTGTTACTACACATTATATGTGGTTACAATGCCTGTCACTCAATCGTTGGCTTCTGTGTGCAGTTGCTGTGTTGTAGGGCTATTTACAGCAAAAAAGAAATAGCAAAACGTGGAATATGGAAACCCTAGGGTTCATTTACTTGGGCCTAACAGGTGGACCAAATAAATGTACTCAAGACATTATTGATCTCTAAATAGAGGATCAGAAATGAGTGTTGGTTTCCGCATCCAACCAAATCTGACATGCCAAATTGTGCTATATTCATTATCTCATTATATTAATTGTCTAATTGTCTCAGGTTATTGTAATTAATAGCCATAGTGAATCATCAGTCATTTTCATATAAGTTTGAATGAGATATAGTCCAAATACAGTACAATCTCACAATGAGTGAGTAAAGTCCTGTCTCACTAATGATGAAAAAAGGATCAGCCATATAATGAATAGATTCACAGGCAGGCTAGGGTCAGAGGAGGGTAAGCGTTATAATCACACTGCTGCTGAGTTTACAGTAGCATATGCATTGGTGGGAGAAGAACACTAATTCACTAATTCTGTGATTCACTGTGACTCGTGAGGTGAAAGTAACGGTCCTCCGTTCAGTAAGTAACAGTATTAAAGTATTTGATATGACATGAACAAAACAAAATAAAAGTAAAGGCACACATTCTATGTATTAGGGCTGTCCCTGAGTAATAGTCAGGACTTAGTTGACTAATCGATTTGTTGATTTAATCGACAAATCATTTCAATTCTATTTCCAACACGCAATCATGCAGGGGGACCTCTTTAAATCTAGTGCTTACCAGGGTTATTATAGTTTTGTATTTTTCATTCGTTTTTATTTTTATTACGTTTCTAATTTTTGTTTTCAATTCAGTTTAGTTTCAGTTTGTTTCCAGAGTGGGTTTGCTAGTTTCAGTTTCAGTTTATTAAAATTGTTTAGCTTTAGTTTAGTCTTGATTAGTCTCAGTATTTTTGTTGTTGTTTTGTTTTGTTTGTTTGTTTATTATAATATGGGGGGTATTTGTCAGGTTCAGAGTAGGTATTGTGTTATACAAACACAACACTTTGTGAAGGCAACTGACTCACAGTCACATAGACATCCCAGTCTCAATGAACATATGCACCAGTGCTTCCTCATGCTTGTTGTGTTGACAAATTTGACCAAATTGACAAAGACTAAAACTACAGACATTGTCTGCATATTTCTATTTTATTGTATTTAGTTTTGTAAGTACACTATGTATATAGGCTAGTTTCAGTTCGTTAAAATTTTTTTCTCAAGTCTTGTTTTTATTTCAGTAAACTAAAATGTTTTTTCAAACCTTTACATTTTTTTGTTTAGTTTTAGTTAACTATAATAACCTTGCTTACACATGTACTCATCATTTTTCAAGAAAATAACACATTCAGCATGGAGAAAAATTAAAAACTAACTGACTAACAAAGTCTTAGTCAACAAAGACCAAACCGACCAGTAAATTGACTAGGGGCAGCCATATTACACACAGCACTCTTGTATTTCAATGCTTGGGAGCATGCAGGCGTTGATGCGTTGACCTCTACAGGTTACGGTGAAGTTGTTGGTGGTTCAGTTATGCTGGCTCTGGTTGCTTCCTCTATGAAAGTAGGCCTACATCATGTCTTTTTGTATGCAAAAATGCAGGTTTCAAATAAATATAGAGGAATGTAAAATAGGATATGTGCTTTGAAATTGTAATTCAGTACAAGTAGACATTTCTCTAAAATTACATTACTCAAGTAGTACAGTTCAAGTAGTACTCATCTGTACTTTTTTCCACCCCAGCCTGTCACCATTGAAGGACCTATAGGCTACACATGAAAGCCACATACAGAAATAAGCCTGTCAAGGCATCTCTGTTGTAGCCATTCAGCTAGATTGTTTTGCACTGCATACAAGTGAGTCATGCTATCAGTAAACAAGTGAGAAATGGAAATTAGTCTACTCATGAACTGACATACTGGCTTTATTATTGTGTAATTGCACCGTTTACTGAAATGAATGAATCAGAAAGTATTTTTCTGCTATGAGAAATTAAAGTATTGACAGCAACAATAGCCTAATTCATCATCATCAGCCATTTAACATTTCCTTATCAGACCAGTTTCATCTCACAAACTGAAAAAGCTTTGCTAATCACACAACTGAGGGGAATACCACACCAGGTGATGTCATGTTTTGTTGCATGTTATATGACCCTCGTGAAAAAATATCAGCGCTCAAGGGCGGGAATAAGCTATAAATAGCTTATACATTACTTTCATAGAGCTATGCATCAAATTGTTCGCGCCCAGATAAGATAGAAAGATAGGTATATATATATATGCTGTATAGTAACTGGCAAGATGATTATTAATAGGCTAATAATGGTTTAGATTCCTGAAAGATCGCCATAATGTCTATTTCCTGTAAAATGAGGACAGTCATGTAGGAACTAGGCCCGTGACTACGAAATCGTATCGTAAACAAGAGTGTCTTATCACCTGACGCACAAGGTAACTAACCTGCGGACAACAGTCCATCCTCCGCCTCCCAACTGAGCTTTGATGTTGATAGGCTATAGTTACGGGAAGGTGGTAACTTCCCTGACAAGTCTAAACAAGGCAAGGGTGGGGAATGTGAGCATATGCTGTAACAGGCTACCTTTACGCACGAGCCACATTCTGTACCGTAAGTCAAACGATTCGAATAATTTATAAATCAAAGGGACAAAAACCTTGGTCTTTCTACAGTAGAATACTTGTGAATCGACTTAGGTGAGTCCATAAACTATTTATAAACTGTTTTAGTCGCCAGCCTAAGCAAATTACATGGCAATGAGCCTCCTCTGATGTAACGATACAACTTCTTCAAAGTTGCACATTTTGCCACCTCTATACTGTTTATCCTAGAATAAGAACCCCAGAAAAGAATCCTTGAGAATTTCATTTTCTAAGTTGATGCAGCACTCGTTTGACTACAAAACATACCATTTATATATGACACTGTACTGTATATAGACATAGGTTTTAAACAGGCCATATTATAGCCTACAATTAGGCTAGTGGAAATGTTTAATCTTAATGAAATAGGTTTGTGAAAAAGTGTTTAATTTGATTCTTAAATTAGGCCTATAACTACAAATGTAATTGTGCATTTGAATAATTGCCTGGCTTTTTTCCTGCAGGTTTTCCACCATGGAAACACAGACGGATATGGAAAACCCTCAGACCGGCCAGCTGATCTCTGTCAACCGTAAGGATACTACACGTCTGCTGGAAGTGTTTATCAAGCGCAGCCTCAGTCTAAATGATGGTAAACTAGTGGAAGACAGGAACGACAGTGACAAGGCACGGAAGTGGGTGACCATGCCTGATAGATACAAAAGAACACGCAGACGTTCCAGTGACCCCTCCATTCTCTTGGCTTATGATTTAAATGATCGGGAAATTGATACATTTGCTGGTGTAGAAACTCCTACGATCCAGCAAGAGACGGCCACAGATGAATCTGAGAAGAAGTCCAAAAAGAGGAAGAAGAGGAAAAAGCAAAAGACCTCACTGTGGAAAAGTTTCTTGGGCTTATTCTCCAGGAAGGGGAGTGAGGAGAAAGAAGAGGAGCAGGAGAGTTGCCCAGAGATGCCTGATGTCACCTCATCCCAAGTGGCCTCCACTCCCCCTGCCACCTGTCTTCCTCTGCCTGTGACCCCAGACACTTCACGCAAAAGAAAGTCCATGAGGAGAAGGTTCTCCAAAAGGCGGCTATCCCTGAGAAAATCAACCAAGCGAGATCCCCGCAAGGAGAATGCAGTTGACATCACTGGAGTTGAATGTGAGTTTGAAAGACAGACTGACAATGACAATGTAATATACTAATATGCAGTGCATTAAGTGATATATGTCAAATAGGGGTATCTTAAATTTATTGGCCATTATACAACAATTAAACTGGACCATTATATTATATTTGTCTAATAATACATTTTATATACTGTATGCTGTGTTTTCAGCATGTTCTGTACCTTTTCAAATCAAATTGCTCTTTTGCAGCTGTTGCACCCACTGACTCCTACTATGAGAAGGTGTCAGAGGAAATGGAGAAGATTGTCTATGAGGTGAAAGAGAAAGAGGAAGCTCTAACAGATGGTAAGATTGGTTAATAGGCCTATACTGTTTCTCTTACGTTATTTTAGTCATTATTAAAGAGCTGATTCATATTTTATCTGTGTAAATTGCACTTATCACATGTTCCACTTCCAACTCCTGTACAAAATCACATGTCGTGGTTGTTTGGTGAAAACTTAAATCCAAAACAGACAGAAGAAAATATGTCTCTGCTAAATGTAGGCACACCCATGGTAATTATCGCCAGCCTGTTTGTTATTTCTCTTGGCTCTGAATCTTCTTACTCTTAAAGAAGAAGTACTAATCCTCCCTTAGAACTACATTAGCACCATTAGTTAGTTACAGTCAATCATATTTGACCATTTACCATTTACTTCAGGGATATGGTATTGCAAGAAATAAGCTGCAGTTGTTCTAACACATTTAACAGACTTCAGTAATCTTTCCCTTTCATTTTATTTTACCTCAGAGGAAGCAATCAAGAGAATCATTGCTCTGACAAAGCAGCAAGGGGATGCCATCGATGAAAAGGTGGGAATTATCAGCTGATTAAATCAAATGTAGATTAAACTGAGTAGACTGCTCTATATTATTGACCGAATTTCCCCACAGGATAATAAAGTATTTCAATTCAATCAATTAATGGCAAGGCACCTTTAGTATCCATTAAGGACATACCTTTCCTTGTCTTGCAATGGTCTGGTTGCTCATGGCTTCATCTGTCCTTAATATTCTATCTATCTATCTATCTGTCTATGTATTGTAGGTAGTAAGGTGCATGCTGTTAATCCTTTATAATACAGCTGTATTTTAACTGAATTGCAATCCCCGGGTAGTCCACATTTAGTTACTGACAGCTTTCCTCTCCCTTGCCTGGTCTAGCTGAAGGAAAACCCCACGCTGTGCAACTTCTTCCAGAGGATGTCCTACACAGCCTTCCAGCAGCTGGCTGACACCTATTTAGAGACAGAGATGACACCCACTGAGAGAGACGATGCCACTGTCTATCCCACGGCCCCTGAACTGGTCAAACTGGCCTTCACTCTGGACTTTACTGCCAGGGTAGCTGGCCTTTCCAAACAGAATATAGGTCACATTACTGGCTTGGGGATGCGCTACTTACAGGACCGATTTGCCTACCAACAGGTAAGTTGCAGTAACACACCTACCAGTATAGAAAAGAGGTAGACCAAAGTGCACTAAAGCTTTGGAAAGAGACAGCATGGCAGTGGTAATGCGCTAAACCTGTATGTAAATCTAAGTATCTACCTATACGAAACACTGCATTTGAAAAAGTAACAGTTTCAGAGTCCATTTCATCTTTCATGTAGATTTGCGTCTTTATATAAAATGATCACTCACATCAAAGGAGCAGAATAAGCATATCAAAGAAGGGGATGGATTGTCAAGGCTTTATTCTGCTCTTTTACAGGCTTGTACAGATCATCCCTGGTCCGACAATGATGATTATGGTGACTGATCACCAAACAAAACATTGACGGCAAGTGAAACCAAACCTATTCTCAGGATCGGTTCCTCCTTGCTGAACACAAAGTCTATACAGTGAACATTTGAACACTACTGTCAACAGCATGAACAAACTCAGAACATAGACATTGTCATGTGGCCTTTACTGTGAAGTTAGAGACTGGAATTAACCTGTGATGGGATAATTGTGCTTTGTTGAAAAACCAGTACAATGGCCTTGGTAAATAGCCTGCAAGAAAGTGAAGTGTTGACACTTGCGTCACACATCGTACTCCCACGTATAGGGGAATGAGACCCATTTTAAGAATTCACATGTTATTCCTATGTCCCAAAACAGTTCAGTCAATATTTGTGAACATGCACAACTTTCTCCTGAAGCTAGAAATAAGAGACCCCTTGAAAGTGTGTTGTCACCTAGATGTAAAATGTGGGCCTGCCCCATAGATAATATGGCACTGTGAATATTTTAATGGAATTTTACTTTAAAGATCAACTTTACAGAAAGGAATTATGTGGCGTTATTTCAAGATGACAGACAGGTGAATCTAATAGTGACCCACAAAATGTCTGTGTTTGTTTTTAGAGTAACTATACAGGGCATTGATAGAACACCATTAAAGGAATACTAGTAATATTATTCTTCACCAGTCGCATGAAAGTCACAATAATTTTTTCTTCTTTCTGCATTTGTCATTTAGCGAAAACTCCTGATAGCAGCTAGCATTACCTGTTGGTTTTAATGAGGAAGGCTAAACAGTTGCTTCTTGGTTAACTACATTGCAAATGCTGAAGCTCTTTCACCACAACGTGACAGGTGCCTGGTGAAGAAAATTAATAATAAAATGTGAAAGTATACCTTTAAGTTCGTTTCACACTACCTTAATTTATAATAATATACATGGATAAATGCAATCTATATATTACTTTAGTGCAATAGTCTATAGTTTACATTTCAAGGATGTAAGGGTAGAGAGCCTATCATGTGATATAAACAATTGATGTTATCAAATGTAGAAAATATGAATGCAGGCATTCATATAATATGCTAAAAATAAGAGACAAATGATTGAATGCATATTTTTGTAGTTTATAATTAAACCCTATACAACAGACAAGCTTCACTCTTTGGTAAGGGATGTACAGTTATCTCTTTGATTGTATTGTGTGTTTGATAGTGATGATGATGATGATGATGATGATGATGATGATGATAAGCATTGGCTTGTAGTTAGGGGGTATAAGATATCGACCAAAACAGGGTATTTTTTTTCCATACAAACATTTCACACCAAAAGACATGTGCAACATGACAGAAATCAAAGCAAAGAGACTTGATTTTCAGTTTTTTTTTACTCATACAAAGATGTTACCGGTAGATCTCTAATGGTGAAAACGGATTACACATGTATTGATCATTTCTGTTCAGTCACCCCAAATGAAAGGTCTAAGTCTATTCTGTTTAGTAAAACGAATGGATTGGATTGGTACTCTATAACGGCCGATGTTTAAAGGTTAGTACTCAGAATCGGTATTGGCAGTGTAACAGTGATATATGGTGCATTCCTAGTGGCATATTCCATGGGAAAAATAACTATTACTAGATCCACTTCTTTCACTACATTAGATGTCCTCCATTAGTGACGTGTGGAAAAGTAAGGTATTCCTCTATCAAACCTATACTGAGCAGTGATCTCTGACAGCTGTTGGGTAGGGGTGACAGCAGGCTCTTGTGATGGTTGTCCTTTTCTAATGCCAGAGAGCGAAAAAGAGGGCCCAGGCTACAGGATCAGGCCATCTCTTGCTGTTAGTAGTGGTGGTATGGGTTTTCATGGAAGAAGGGTGGTCGACACGGAGATCAGGGCGACGCCTTCATTTTGTCGGCTTTGTTGAACTCACTGACCTCTATTTCGGTTGAACTACACATTCAGCCTGATGTTCTTTGCCTTAAAACCATTATGGCAGGAGCCCGGCAGGGTAATGGAAATAAATATCAGGAAAATAGCCTCGAGGACAGAGACTGAAATCAGCATGCCTCGACAAGGATATGTGCAACCAAGCAGATAGACTGCATCAGTCAAATCAATGTTCACCTTTGGCTGATGGTTCATATGTGCACAGAACATTCAAAGTTAACAAAACAAAGATGCTACCATTGATATTTTTGTTGGGAAAACCAGGTGAACAGAAGATATCACATTTTACATTTTAAACGTTGATATCCATGGTGCACTCTCAGTGTACAATGTTTGTTGATCAGGAAATACAATGCGACAGTCCGTCAGTTCGATGGCCAAAGTGATGGGTCTCACCTGTGAAACAGATTCCTTTGCAGGCTGGAGAACTTTCTAGGGAAAGGGATGCCTTGTACATCCTGCCATAATCAATGAGCCCTTACAGGAATCTACTGGATCCAACACAGCACCCTGAACACATGTAGACCCAAAAACAAGAGAAGTAGAAAAGATAAATTTCCCCCAGCAAGCTGACCCATGGCCATGGAGCAGCTCTCAGTGTGAAAGTGTGAAAATAGTATAAAAACAAAAATATAAATACATTTAAACATCAAATCATACCATACATAACAACAATAGTTGTAATATGTAAATAGCTTTCACAGATTTGGGAAATTATTCCTTGATTTTGTTTTTCTGATGACAAATTAAATGTGTTTCTTTTTGAGTTAATTCCTATTGTCACCTGTTGTTGAGCTTAACTGGAAGTTACTTGAATAAAGACACACCCAGCCATTAAATCAAAAAGTAGTAAACAATACATGCAGGAAATCAGGTGGCCTTGAAGCTTTATGACACATTTCTCCACAAGATCACTTAGCAGTCCTTGAAACTATTGATGACAAAATGGATAGTCGTGAAATCAGGGCTTGTGTAAGAGATTACTATGAAAATAACCTGTTGATAAGTATCTTTTGATTAATGTTTCATGACTGCTCAATAGAACAATGTTCACACTTACCTACTAGCAAACACCTGCCTAGCCACTGACTCATTTAGGCGCCACAAAGAAAACACCACTCTTGTCATGTTGTGGTACAGTGTGAGCCTACCTCCTTGGATTCCTGGCAGCAGACAAGATTCTCAGCCAGAGGCCTCAGGTTCCATGGCAGGTCAGGTAACTAGATCCATCTCCATGCCTATTGTGATATCCCCCAAATGCTCACCATCCATCCTCCGTTTCAGTTGACAAGTTATTAGATGCGAAGCACCTTCATTACCAGCAATGTCACCAACTCACTCGTGTTCAGGCTCACAGGCATGGCACTGCGATGTGCAATACCAAGACATAGTTAAAACAGGTTCTGCAACTACAAGTGTTGTTGGTCATCAAATCAGTGCACAGTGTCACTGTTTTTAAAAGACAAGATAAAGTCTGATTGTGAGGAAGCAATGTTCCAACGAACTCCTCATTGAAATGTTGCCCTGACAGCCTGTTTCTTGGTGCTGGTGCCCCTTCCTATTCACACAACCATTAGCTCACAATCTGTGCTATAATATAATCCTATAATATAAGACAGGACAAGGACTTTCTGTAAACCTTTTCCATTTTTATTGCTTTTTGAGCATTCAGAAGGCAGATTAATCAAAGAGTCCGAAGCCCATGTCCTCATCTGACTCTTCAGATTCCTCCTTCTTCTCCTCCTTTTTCTCTTCCGCTGAAAAAGAGGCACAAAGAAAACAAATTGTCAACCAACAGATGGCATTACCAGGCTTCAACTGCCTGTGACCCACATGGTCAAAACTTTGAACTTCAATGTACTAAAGGACTGACATCCAACAATATCCAAATTAAGAACAATTATGAATTATTGACTAAGGTCAAATTTCTTGTTTCCCCGGTCATATTGTGCATCTATAGTGATGTCCGTAAGTCTGAGTCCAGTGAAACAGTTTGGCTCTGTACTCAATCCAGCACATTGGATTTGAAATTGAACAATGACTATGTAGTTTAAGTAATCATCTCAGATTTTAATTTAAATAAATGTCTGTTAGGTTACCATCTATTGCCGTATTAGGTAACACAAGTGATTGAGCCTATTGCCCACTGATGAAAGCCCTTGCACTTGCAGTATTATGAACTGGGTGTCGGTGGTGCCACTCCCAGAAAAGAATCACAAGCAGCACACAGTTAGTGACACGTTTTCAATCACCCAGCAGCGGTTCGTCTGCCAGAGGGTAGGCGGAGCTAATGCAACAGGCTCGCTCTTCCTCAACTAATGTGGCTTACTGTTTTTCCGGTCTCTGTTACTATGGCCGAACACACAAAGAAAAGGTTGATGCCTACAGATCATGAAACTTTAAAAACTGCAAATCCAAAGAAAAAGAAACAAATTCCGATGTTCAGATGAAGGTAACCGGTCAAAAAAGGAAAAGAACCGCCAGCCATGGAACTATAGACCACCAGCGAAGAAAAGCAAGAGTGAGCATCAGCGCCAACTGTCCGACATCACACAAGCGACACCGTTTGGTTTCGAAGTGAACTCTGGGAAGTGAGGTCCAAAACACAGCTGCAAGTACCGCTTATCGCTAAAGAGAATGAAACGGAGATCTTTGAGATTGTTATTTTAAAGCGTAGACTTTCAGCTTTAATTTGACGGTAATTATTTTGCCTTTCCTGCTAACAAAGCAGAGCCAAATTCTCCTAAATACATTTGAATGGGACTTTTGGCATTATAGGTGTGCAGTGGACTCAGAATACTAAAACACTGAATGGGATATGTAGTTGATCTCTGAGTGTTATATTGTCCAGTTCCTGAGGGTTCAAATAAAATATAAATCATCACCCTCCAGTCATTATGAGTGAATGTACAGATATAGGTGCAGTTTCAGCTACCTTTCCCTGTCCGATTTCTCCATTGACTTCTTTAGTAAAATTGGACAGGAAAACGTCACTTAAGTTGCACCCATCTGCACTTTCACTTATAGTGAAATACATTTTTCTTTTCCCTATACTTTCATGTGATGATATGGTCAGGAATTCATTGTGTGATGAGTAGAGTTGCAAAGGGTCGGACACTTTCCGGTAAATTTCTGGAAATGTTGCCAATTTCAATAAATTTATTTTTTGGGTAAATACACATAATAAGGCAATACTAGGTCTTAAGGCATGTTTTAGTTCAAATATCCCCATTTAATGGAAATTCAGTTGAATTGCAACTCTGCACTGTGCATTCAATATGCAACACATAGCCTGTGTGTGTGTAGTGTGACCAAATTAGGATACGTTCACCGTCTCTGGCAAAACATATATATCTATGTTTTGCCATAAATTAAGACCATTATTGTACTGTATCAATAATGAATGTACTTTGAGAATATTGCAGTCTGTTCTGTGTGAACATTCAGATTATTGTTCCGGTACAGAAATAAACTTTTACATTTCTATACTCTTGACTTTTGTCGAAAATCCTTTCTTTAATCAAAGTAAGAGAAATTCCACCTCATGGTGCATGCGTAGAAGCTGGTCTAAGTGGAAAAAAGGCATTTTCCTATCACAAAATTGTCCTTTTTGACCAACGTAACTGTTGACTTAAAATTCTGTATTGTACTTACCAGTGACTTCAAAGAATGAAAAAAAAAAAAAAAAAACTATGTTATGACAGATTCTTAGATACGGATGACTCCCCACTCAAAGAGACAGGGGTGGTCTTGTTAGTCCACACGATCAAGATGGCGGCAGAGTGAACTATTAAGACAGGCTTTGCAGCATCCCATCTAATGGGAATTCAGTAGAATTACAACCCTCTGCATGCACAGTGCATTCTCCTTTCACATGTGCAGAGCACTCCAATACAATATATAATACAATGTAAAGAGTCAACTCATTTAATTAAAATCACAATTGATAACTAAATTGTTGTTGTTGTTTTTTTTTTGTTTTTTTTATAATTTATTAGAAGGGTTTACAATTATATCTGCTCATGATATGGTAAAAGGTTTTTGTTATCTGCATATGACATGGTAGATACAACCTGTGCAAATAACCCCTATACTTCTATTTTACTCCCTTTAGTTTCCATATATTCCCATCTTTGAAATTTTTTATTCCTTTTAAATTTCAGAACTTTTGCAACCCTAGTGATGAGAGACAAGACTGCAACACACTACCGTGTCAAGTCAGATTGTGTGGCTTCTTTGATATTTCTGTCCGTTTCAGAAGAAAGGTAGAGCAAGCTCGCTGGCATGCAGGCTAGCTAGCATCATCCGGGACTCCCCATTTTCACGCTATTTTGCCCCAGGTGGCATGGTTTTGCAGGACATAAGGGTAAAACATTTTTTTGTCATCTTTAGTTAAGGTTGGGGTTCTGTGTGAGGTCTCCAGGAGAGTCAAGGTTTAACCGCCCCCAAGGCAAAATGGCATGAAAATAGGGAGTCCCAGCATCACCACGCACCGAAGATGTGTTATGACATCCCTTTTGAACGATCAAATCCTTACCGATGTTATGTCCCTTCCAATTATCCTGTTTCACTCAGAAACACGTCACATTACAGAGGCGAGATATGCTCTAAAAGCCATATCACATTGTCTTTAAATTAGCCTTGAAAAGGCTACCAATTTGTAACCTCAAGTAGGCCTGTAGAGAAAGAAAAAAAAAAAAAAAAAAACAACTCTCTAATGACCGATAGGACTGAAGAGG
>OMKL01003603.1:6658-17767 GCA_900302295.1 Parasudis fraserbrunneri
CCCCCCCCCCCCCACAAAAAAAGGAAGCTCTTTCTTTAAAATTCTGCATGATGCTGAGTTGTATCTCCAGACTTGTACCTCCCTCTTTCCTGAGAACTCATCAAACTGCATTAAAATGGCATAAATGGCATTTGATATTATGACAAAGGTTCACCGAAGTCTTACAAATCTATAACACTGATTCCTCTATGCCCACCTGTAATAGACGCATGAACGTGTATGCACACACACACAATGTCAAATAGGCAGACACACAAGTGCGCACACAGACACAGGCAGACACATGAAGACAGACAGGCAGCCACACACACACACACACACACACACACACACACGCAAGTGCACACACACAGGCCAGCTGCAAAGTCATAGAGTAAACTTCCCCACAGGGTTTACATATGGGCCTGCTGTTTGCCAGTGCCTGTGGCGCAGTGTTTAACAGCTGACGGAGACAGATGCTCAGAGCAGCACTAGGCAGCATCTCCTTCATGCAGGCTCAATATACTGTAGGGTATATAGGGTCAGACATCTCATACACCTCTACCCCAATGCGGAGTGAACTAACCGGCGCAAAACTGTTATGTGGGAAAACTAAAATTCAGATTAATAGTTTTTGGCTCCAAATCAGACGCAAATAGTGAAAATTTAAAGGTACGAATTGACCTTTCAAATTGCAGAGCTTCGTATTCTCCGCAAACGTGTCATTTTGTTCTTACAAACCTATACTGACTATACTGTCGCCTTAACAACCAGAGTGGGCCATTGATCACCTGCTGTAGTCAATACACAAATTATCAAAGATACAAGATATCAAAAGGACAACATTAGATCTGGCTCCAGAACGTCATGCTGCAACACAAAGACCATGCTAGGTCTGCCATGTATCCTCCCAGTTGGATGTTAGTCCCGAGCATGTGAAGACTATGCCATGTCCACATGTGGAGACAAGAAGCTGAGCCACACCATTAGATCCTTTTTCCACAGTCTATGAGCCAGCCTTGAACAATGAGAAACAACTGGCCAGCCATTTCAAAGGCCCACCAAGGCTCCCATGGTTCTCTGCCTTCAGAATGCACGGAGCCCTGTGGAATGATAAAAGTATTTCAATAAAGCCACTCCTTAAATCAAGAGGAAATGTGTTTGCTTTTGTTGGGAGAAAAGGAACAATCAAAAGGCCATCGTTTTGAGCCAAACATCTGTTGTATATGTTGGTCTGTAACAAAGTGCTTCCTAGACCTGGTAAAATAAACAATTCTCACCTCTTGATGAAATCCTGGGTGGAGGTTTCTTCCCTCCAGAGTGATGTTAGTCGACAAGGTCTAACTACCTGTCAGTATATTGGAGTGTTACTATGCCAAATGACAGATTGAAGTATTCATCTAATAACATAAAATGACCATTATAAAATAAATAAAAATAAACACTCTGAATCATGTCTGCTATGCACTAACATGAGCTTAATGATAAGTAAGACTCTGCCTTGACTTGCTATTCTCTGCCATCACTTTTGTTGAATGTTTAGTCTTGTAACGTCTGCTGTCATTTTTCTTTTTTTTGTGGCTTTGCCTGAATCAGAACCACTGTTGTGATAAAAATGAATGATCACATCATGGCCTTTTATTTGCTGTACCCTGCAGCTTGACGGAGGAAATCTTCACCCTGTTTATCTCCATAGCCTTTGTCATGGATGTGCTGAAGGGCACTGCCAAAAATTAGTCTGGCTGGGGTCAGATTACATTTAACATGTTGTGAATGTGTATGCCCTCTGGCAGACATATCTCACTGTAATGTAGGGAAATGTGGAAACAGGCTGCCTATCATTTGTCATGGTTAATGTAGCCCAACAAATATCTATATCCATCATAGAGTCTTTAGAGGGAAGGCAAGCATGCAATAACACCAGGCCCCCCTGGGCACAGTGGGGAAATAGACAACCTTGTGTAGACTTTGGTATATATTCCGCTTACATTTGTTTCTCAAGGGATCACAACAAGACAGGGAAGCGTATTCCTTGTGTACGGAGGAGGACTCTTCTTCCTGGTCTTATCTCAGGTTCTTATATGACAAAGGCACCATGTCACTGTCCTGTGGCATTGAATTTCCACATTGCTGTCAAGGAAACATCAGCAATGTCTAGACCTTTTTTTTAATTTATTTTTTTAAAGACCTTGGTCTCATCAGTCATTTGTTCCTGTCAGTTCTCATTGCATTACTTATCTTGTACAGACCAGGGCCCCGTTCCTCATACATCGCTTAAATTGTCTTGACGAAATACGGAATAGGTGAAATAATCAATTAGCAAAAGAGAAAATAGCTCTCCTGTGTCCCTTGAAGTAATATGATCAGGAAGGCACCATGTGAAAGTACTTTGATACGTAACATTCTGTTTGGATTGCATCATGGGCTATTTCTTTTTAGTTCCTTCATAATTTGAAGGTGAAGATAGGCCTTTCAGTAGTATTATGTCAGCTAGGTATTTCAAGGTATCATAGACACCCAAGCAACAATAGCAAAAATACATGTCTGTCCTCTATTCATGTTCATATATGAAGCACTGTGAGTGAACAGTGTTTGGATTTGATTACTCTGTTAGCTGCTCATTGTTTGCAAGATAGAGAATAGACTGGTCAATCGTGGGGCACTGAACTGAAATCTGAATACTGAGGGAAGCAGCACTCATGTATGTGGCAAATAAGTCCAAATCAACCTGGTCACTGCATCTGTTGTGATGAGAAATTTGTACACATTTAATTAATTTGGTTATACAATTATACAAAGCAAGAATGGGTAAAAGGGAGACCAGAGGGTTTGGAAGTCAAAAGCAGTGGTGTAGTCTATGTGATACGCAGGCATATGCCGTATACCCACTATGTTAACAGTAGAGAACGCCTACTTGCTTTTAACACTCTCGTCTCCCGCTGTGCTCCCATGTTGTCATTTCTCTCATATTTTAGAACATTTCTCTTTGATATTTAATGAGTTGGCTGTGCACGTGTACCTTCGCGCATCCTAGGCTGTTGGAGTGCTAAAATATTGCTGGGCAAACAATGACCGAAGTTGGTGAAAAGAAGAAGCTTGAAGAAGTAGTAGCATAAATCATCAAATTCTGATCTATAAGCTAATGTTGACAGATTTATTGGAAATGTAATGTCTGAAAATTAGACAATGGTCATATTCAGTTTACAGTTCACATTTTAGGCAGGCATGATTTGCCTTTTCATTTACACACCAATACAAGTTTATGAAAATACTATGAACCTTGAAAAAATTATTGATGTCTAAAAGATTTTCAGCCCACAAGCCAGTAGGCTACTGTGAAGAGTAGGCCTAGAGATCGATGTAGCGGAGGGTAAAGCCACCTACATTCAGTTTACCCGCTTCTTCTTTGTGAAATAGAGTTTACCGATGTAGCCTAAATCTTTATAATTGAAATTCATACTATAGAATATAGTAACCTACTATATCAGTAGTATATATCAGATTGATTGACATGAAAATAGGGTCTTTTTCGGGAAATAAAAAATGGGCCAACAATTTTTTATTGGCTAACAAATGGCCTACAGAATTGACACTGGTGATTATTTTCACCACAGTAATCATGACTGGACTTCATAGTTTGCCCACCTTTCACCCTGATAACCGTGTGAACCCTGTAGTCCTGGCCTCTAACACTCTGATCCAATCACAGGCCATGTATAAAATACACATCAATCTCATCGCTCTACTGAACTGGGAATCCAAGAGGGCTATTGTATCCCATGAGAAAAGAACAGAGAGAGAGATACTGTATCGAAGAAAAGAGCGTGATGATGTGTCAATCATCACTGAGATATGACTATGCCTTTGTCCCCATGGAGAGGTGTCAATCACTCCACCTTTGTCACCATGGAGAGACATCAATCACTCCATGATGGAGATACTTGATATTTACCTCTCTACCAGAGACGCAGAGTCCCTGAAATGTTAATGTAACATATCTCCCTGATCTGACATCTATGCTGCTTCTTCTGTGTCCCAGGGTACTGTAGGTCAGTATAGTCCACTGTCTCACCAATACATCCGCCGAAGGAGTGGGCTTTATACTTTCTTCTCCATGTCTTCATCATGTCTTCATCTAGTCCCTGTGTTGTTCTGTGTGTCTGTGGTGTCTTCCACTGGCCCAGCAGTGTCCTGTAGAGTGTTAATCCCTTGGAAGCCACAGAAGTTCCAGCGTTTCTACAGACTGGCTCCCACCCCTGTCAGCTCCTGTCTGAAGGTGCAGGGCAAACGAGACAGCAGGGCCTCCACCTCACCAGGGTTGACCTGAGGCCACATAACCACAGTGGGCAGTGGTTAGATACACTGTGGGTCTGTGTTAGATACACAGATACTTGCTCACAGCTCTCAATCTGCAATCTGATGATCATAAGTGAACTGACTGTTGGGATGGCGGCAGACATCCAGACCATAATGAATACATTTTGAATTGGTTTCATGGACTTTAGGGTCATCAAACTTATGATGTGAGTAATTATGAACCAATGCCAGAGAAAAAAACTGGATCAAATCTTATGTTAAAACATGGTGCTTTCTAAAAATCCAAATTGGCCTATGTATTTTCTAAAGTCAGAAACTGTGTGTAATAAACCTTTTAAAAATCTATGCTGGAAAGTCTCTGAAACAAAGGTGTCATAGTATAAAACTGCCCAGAGAGCATGCCAAGGCACTAGGCCTCTTATCACCAGTTTTAATTGGTCACTCCTGGAGCGTGCCAAGTCGACCGGCCTCCTATCGTCAGTTGTTATCGGTCCAGTGGTACATTTCTTGAGCAGCTTTGTATCCTATGACCGGTCGAGTGGTATACCCTTTGAACATGCCGAACCATCATAAGGCCTCGTAAGGGCAAAACACAATTTCTTTCCTTCTAAAAAGCGTTCCCCTGACAACCCAGACATGCCCCTAAACACAAAGACTATGATTGGTTCCTTTTTCAAAATGGGTGGTGGTCTAGCCAGAAAGGAGGAGCCACCCAGGGTATATAAGAGAGAGCTGACAGGGCAGAATTTAGTTGGCTCTGGGGCCAGCTCATTGTTTATTGTTGTTACTTATTCTGAGAAGCACAATAAACTCTTTCACATCAGATTCTGCAAGACTCAAAGTGTTTTCTTCCAAGAACCAGACAATTTGTTGGCCAAAGTTTGGACCTTTTTTGCCATGACTCTTACTCAACAAGGCCATGTACATTTTCACTGCAGGTAATAAAGTTGAAAACAGAATAATTGAATCCCACGACAACAGTGATAAGCTGTCTCCCACTTCCATGGTTGTCTTAGGATCATATAGATGGTTTCACTGGAATTGTGTTGCTAGGGAACAGCTTGGACCCATGTTTATTCCCTGTTATTGTTATTGATATTAGCAAACACTGCAACAGGAAATAAACTTGTGTCCATTTAGAATGTTTATGTTGTCAAGTTGAAACCATTTATAAGTGAACTAGTTTCTGAGCATGACTGCAAACCTTAGGACCATATACGTTACAAGGGTGACTGTGAAGAGACAGATCCAGGAGGAGTTCCATTTAGATGGGAACATTTTGTTATACATACATACATATATATATATATATATATCTATATATATATATATATATAGATATATATATATATATCTATATATATATATCTATATATATACTTACATGTGCTTCTCACAGTGTTTTAGCCTGTATGAAATTATTTTTTAAATATCAAGTCAAGATGATTTTTAATTATCAAGTCAAGATGATTTTTAAATATCAAGTCAAGATGATTTTTTAAATATCAAGTCAAGATGCTGGCCAGTTTGTTCCGCAGTCTGACTGAGGATGAGAGATATGAAACGATGTTTGCTCATCATCCAAAAATGTTTTATATGCAGTTTCATGGCGTAAAATCCTGGTTTTTGTTTTCCCCTGTGTCCCCCCTCCACATGGTTCAATCCGGCAGCGGTGTTAGTGGGAGGGCTGAAGTTCCAACTATAGAACTATCACCCGCAAAGTCCTGTTGGGATCATCGCTGTGACAGCAGTGCTGCACAACATGGCTGTTTGTTCATGTACATGTGTGCCTCTGGAGGCTAAAGAGGCTGAAGAGGATGATGACGTTGATGACGAAGGCGACAGCCCTCCTGAACATCGTGCAGCACCACATAACATAACGTTTTCATGCACAAACCCTCCTCGCTACAGCCACATATGTTTGAGTGCACGGCTCCTTGCCTCGACATTCCGCCTCGCGTTCTCAGTGTTCTGCTGCGGGCTTCTGGCACGGTGGAGCTGTATGGGACGGGAGGAGAGCCACAGCGGGAAGGTGAGGAGAGCTGGGGGGTTAGTGTGGACATCAATGGCCCCTGAGATGCCTTTGGAGGTTGTGTGGCCTATGGTGGACAGGGCCTTCTCTTCTTCAGGGGTGAGGCTGGGCACAGTGCTCGGTCCACCACCTGTCTTTGCCATATCCCTCCATACTGCCTCCCCTCTGGGGTTTTTTTTTCTTCGTACGACTGTCCACTCTCTGAGTGGAGTGAACAGGATGCAACAATTTTCTTGTCAATATTCATCCAAATAGCTGCCTTGGCCTTATTGAAAAGATGTCGAAAGAGGACACTCTTGTGTTCTTCGACCTCATCAAGCAGAATGTCCATTTCCTCCTTGGAGAAGGTTGCCCCTCTCTTTTTTCTTGGTTTTTCAGCCATCAGTCTTCCCTATATGTGCAACTATGCATAAATGATTATAGGCTGCATTAGCCAATCCCAGTTCATAATAAATTAGATTAGTAATTGGATGCACCTGCTATTAATTACACTGTGATCAACGATCAGTGATCAGACACAACACAGCAATGAAAGTAGATATAATAAAGATGTATTTTTCTTATAGGCCCTATCTGATATCATTAGGAACCATGCAGTGACCATGGCTTGTTGAAATTACTCCAGGTTTCCTATTAGTGACAGGAGCGAGCAGGGTTTGCACTGTTAAAAGACTGAAGCATTTATTTTGTTTATTTTATTTTGTATGTTTTTGCAGTGCTATATCCTTCCCTGACATGTCGATATAATTATTGGCATTTGAGTTTTCATAGAGTAGCCTACATCAGTGATAAAGAATAATATCTTCACTTATAGGCCTCGGTGGTGGACTGAGCACTGTGCCCAGATTTGCGTAGCATCGATTGATCCACTTCTCAGCCCCACAGTGGAGGACAGCTCCTCCTTACCATGTACCCTTGAAGCTGTCCCTTAGGCAACTGTTAAGGGATAGTCTGGGAAACAATCGCAAAGAAGAGAATTCCTTTTGAAAGGTATTCCTTAGTAGCCTTCATAGAACGTTAAGGTACATCAAAACTGGGAAATGCAGCCCAGTACATATTACAAAGTGATGAAAACAAAAATAATATAATTGTAACCTTCTATCTGGCTGTAGTTTGCGGCTGCACTGCAGTTTGTTTCAGTTCTGTGAGCTACTGACATAGCTTGTATATTTGTCTAGAGTGACTGTTGATTTCTTCTATGAGATGTACGGACTCTCTTCCCCTCTGTTCCCCTCTCCTTCTCAAAGTCATTATAACACATGACACAGCAAATTGCTGTGACACTGATGGCAACACAACGCAGTGCTTGTAGTGGAGCTGGTGTCCTTGTACAAAAAAACACTGGGTTGTGGTTGTATAATATGATTTAAAGTGATCAGAATCGGGATATAGCAAAAAGCAGCAGATTTTTCTTTATTTTGTTTTCAATTGCTATGCCCTTTGTTTTTCTAATGTTGCCATTAGAAAATGAAAGGATACAGATTTGTAGCTCTGTTTTTTAAATGGTATTTTCTGAATTATTCAGGAAATCTATTTCTTACTTATCAATGATGCTGTCAATCAGTAGAGTCCTCTCTCAGCACAATCCATGCTGTTCTTCATACTGGATACCTGCAGCTTCAGCTAGTTAGCCACAAAATGAATGCAAAGTCATTGGGGCCACGCTCCAGTTTGTACAAGCCCTGGAATAAATGCTGAAATGCTGTGGGGGTCCAAAATTCTGAACTAACCCTTTAATAAGCTCACATCGACTTCAGCCCCATTAGCCTACCTGACTTATTAAATCAACTTATTACACAGTAATAATGTACAAAATAGCAATTTTGAGATGATAGAGATTTATTTTATTTTATTTCAAACTTTAGCATCTATTCGTTCACTCAGAGTTTTTTTCATCTTCCAGGAGAAAGATGTTTTCAGAGCTATCCATAAAATGGCAATAAAAAATAAAACAAAATTAGATTTTATTTTGAGGATAAAAACATTTCCATCAAAACCTACAAAATATACCTTTGTCATGTCTCAGATGTCTGCTTCAACCTAATGATTGTAGAGTAGAGACAGTGGAAATAAATCCTCTTGCTTTCAGAGACACCCAATCAATCTCCCATATATACTGAACTTTCCCAGCCAGCTGCCTCGTCCTTTATTTTCTTTCTTCTGTTCAAAGAGCTCTTTTGACCTCACCTCTCAGCCTTAAGAGGCTTCCACCAATTACGAGAGAAAACAAGGTTAATATTTCATGTCTCTGTCCCTGATAGGACTCCTAACCATGTGCTAACATGTTGAAGAATTCTCAGTGCTAGTGGTGCTCGCAGTCTGTAGGTTATTTACATTCATGAGGGTATGCCTCATTTCTTTGTATCTCGGTAATAGTTATCTAGAGTATTACTTCAGCAGTACTGCGTAGGGGTCATACGGTAGGCCTATGCTTTTGAAGACAACAGAATCATCGGAAAAGAGACTGTACTCTACTCTTTAAAATCACAAACCATTCTGTATTCTTTCCTCTTCTCCACACAGATCACCTATCATATTCAATTACAGCTATCTCCACTAATGCCGACAGCCCCGTACAAATCAGTACAACGGCAGACCATCTTTTATCGTTTCCTCGGCATTGTGCCTCGGGCTGCTGGTGTCTCCTACTGTGAAAACCCACCTTCCCAAATCAAATATTTCCAATAGTAAAACACATGGGAAAAGACAGTTTATGAAGTATGTCAGTGGTGGCGTGGAAGAAATCCAATAGTGCTCTCCTCCTGTCTTGTCTGTCCGCGGATTCGCTTTGTCAAGTGGAGCCGGTGGAGTGCTGCATTCATCATGCCATTATGTGCCATTGATTATGCCCTGGCATGGCTACTATGGACGGGAGGAGAGGGGAGAGTGCTGAGCCATCAGACGAGGAACCTCACTATTGGTCAGAGTGAGCCACAGCCCCCAAGGATGACAAGGGCCATACATGGAGTAAGGTCAAGACAACGATGACACACAGTCACGTTTTCCTGGACAGATCACCTTTCCTTCCGTGGCAGAAAAGCTCCACATTTTTCAGTTTCATCACTTTCATCACACATGTGATTTTCATGATCCCATACGGTATGCGTGTGTCATCTTCATGCCATCACATGTGAGATATTGCTTCCACATATTATCACATGTGAAGGTATCATGGTTACATGTGATAATAGTATGTGAGAGCAGAGTTTCACTTGTGATACCATGAACATTACATCTGTGAAATCATGTGGGCACATGCAGATAAAAAAGTAGAGGTGCTCCCTAAATGTATGCAGAAGCCATCCACTTATAAATAAATAAACTTAAATAAATGATCCTGGTTATAACAGGGATGTTTCATCAGACACAAGGTCAGAGTGACCTAAACATCACCGTTTTAACCCAAGTAAATCGTGTGAAAAACATGATATTGTGCTCACATTTTGCCACATGTGAAACGCATGTGGCTTTTCGGTAAGGATTCGATTCAAACGTCAAAGCAGCAGAATAGATAGGAAGCACGATGCACATGAATTGTTCTATTTCACTGTGATGTTACATGTATAAATGGAATGCATAGTGTGAGAGCTGGGTAAATGCTACTAGCTCTCATTGAAAACAACAAGAGGAAATTTATCTTAAATTGACAAATTACTGTATAAGTCAGAGAGATTGTAAAATCAATTGATAAACGTAATATCTAAGCCATGTCTTTTTATTTACCAAACACCCATTGTACCCTACCCACTGACAGTCATATTCCTTGGCCAATCAACTTTTAGAAATTAGGAGGCAAACAACTGACTGGGCTGACCTGCAACCCTCTCTCTACAATGCAATTTCAGTTCCCTTATTTCAATATGACATTCATTTTGGCAGTAAGGCAGTTGAAATTGCATTGTAGAGCGAGGGGTCCCAGGTCAGCTCAGTGAGTTGTTTGCCTTGTTGGCCAGAGAGTATGACTGGCAGTGGGTATACTGTTTACAAACACATTGGACAGGACAGCTCACACCTCTCGTCTCTCTGTCTGTCTCTCTCTCTCTCTCTCTCTCTCTCACACCCTCTGTTATCTGAGGCAGAGATACAGCCTTAAACACAGGTCAGTCAGTCATATAGCCTACAGAACAGATGGCTGTTGTTTTGTCTATTCCCCCATCATACGTCACCGGTATTTATTTATATTTCATCAATTGCACATGCAGTATGTAAGCACAAATAGTGATCTTAATGAGATATGACATGTTTGTACTATACAACTACTAATCTGTCTTTTCAAGGAAGCTTTTTTTTTTACTTTGTTCACTGAAAAGAGCAATTTGTTGGGGTTTATTTGGCTCTTCGGTCAATTACCGGTATTTCCGAGCATTGGGTTCATGAGCACATACACATCCTTGAGTATGGTACACGCTGTTCTAGGACACAGTAAAACGGCGCAGCTATTTGTGTACGTGCAGTTAAAATGGTATAAAAAGATGCTCCGCCATGGGAGACCCAGGCCTGTATGTACAGCGTAACACTTCAAAGAAGAGCATTACTGATGTAGGATAACTGACCAGGTCGCGGGACAATATAAGGCGCAGTGGTCTCCCATCAGCACTGCTTCTCTCAGATGCTTGATACTTACGGACCCTGGTAAGCGGGTCACAGACCCGGCCTGTGTGAATGTGTACAGTCCCGGGCGCTGCCGTCCAGCGGGCTGGGATGATGGATGTGCATGGGTCTAAGAGGGAAGTGGAGAGGAGATGAGGCAAAGGAAGGGAGGAGAGAGGAGGGGAGGGGAG
>OMKL01003710.1:2673-14918 GCA_900302295.1 Parasudis fraserbrunneri
TTTTTTTTTTTTTGGGGGGGGGGGGGGGTAAGCTTTACCCATAACAAACTGGTATATTGGGCTATATGCACATATAGAACACCTCAAAAGAAGGCTGACAAGCATATTTAGTAGAGGTGCAAAACAACATTCTAGGGCATAAATAAGGTAATTTTCTTACCATTGAAGTAGTCAGTCCTCTTCTCAGTGGACCTACTGTATAAGACATCTGTGGAATGATTTGACAGTTCAGAGGAGGCCTGGAAAGATGACCTGACAGTTTTTATCCTGATTGCATAATTTCTCTAGAAACGGATCAATGAAGTGCCTTATTTCAAGATGGTCAAAACATTTCTTGTAACAAGTTCAGCTGAAATTCTCTCACCCCCACTGGCAGATTTTGTCACTCGTTTTCAGACAATAAGATTTCAAGACTCAATGTAAGCTGCAACTACTTGTTATAGGAAGGCAACACCACGAAATATCCCATTTAGTCACTCAGGTGAACACGTGTCAGTTGTACTGTCTTGGAAGATCTCAGGATTCACTGTCAAAATTACATGGTCAGGTTCTGAAAAATATGGCCCTAGGATTGATGGCATTATTGTACAGCTCCAGGTTCTACATCTTGAGGACATCACACATTAAGAGTTTGGGTTTGCTGGTTACTAGCTTTGGGAAAGCTTTGTTTTCTTCTGCAGAATTATTGTTTTTTTTGGGGGGGGGGTTTGTCCTCGATCACAGGAATAATAGTTGTATTCTTAAATTGAGTGATATTCCATCTTTTGAGTTGTGTCAGTGTTGCCTTGGACCTTTTAAATTGGTTAAATTGTAAGCAAGTTTACACCTCTTCCCTGATCTCAAAAGACAAACATTCCAGGATGCTATATATAAATAAGGGAAGTTCTGGTTCCAAAATGTGACTTTTAATCTAAGGTGAGCAGGCTCAACGCACTACTATTAATAATTAAGAATAAGTCAAAAATGTTAATCGGTTGCACATCAGTGATTGCGTTTTCTTCCCTCTCATGAAAACATTTATTATTCAACCTCTGAAGACCCACAGTTATGCCCTGCGTGTGATGAAACAAAAAAAACAAAAAAGAAGTGAAGCACTCCTTGCTTTTAGAGCTTGAATCACTTGAACTACTACACTACCTAGAATAAAATCCCATCGGAGCGAAGCAAGTTCTCAAAACGTATGCAAGCAAATGGTCTGTAAAAAAAAAAAAATCAGCAGCCAATGCTCATTACTGTCACTCGTATTGAGGGGGATGTTTAAAAAAAAAAAAAAAAAAAAAAAAAGAAAAAAAAGTGTGAATGTTCTACCAAAGTGAAATATTGCTTTAATTTAACATTGAACTGCATCATTTAAATTTTGCTTTAGAACTTTTATGTAGAGTAATTCCATTAGGCACCACAAAGGCATACCATTTAACGTGTCACGCATACCATCAACCAATCAAGTAGCAGCCCTGGTGTCGCACTGAGCAAATCCAGGCCTATAAGCCCATTGTTCTACTCTGTTTTCTGCAACGAGACTGAGCTGACTGACTGGCTCCGGTTCCTGCTCCAGCCCCTCTGAAGGTTCTCAGAGCACCTAACTGATTAGCTCTCAAATGCCCTTCCCTTACCGGAGGGATGGGATGGTTGGTTAAGGCAAGAGGGAGGATACCTTTGTGAACTTGTCACTTGATGTCCCCACAAAAGGGCATTAAGAATGTGTTGAGCTTTCATGATTTCATGCGTTTCCTAATTAAATGGGCTGTTCAGGCATGACTTGAGGCTGTAAGGACTTGATTTGAACGTTAATTAAAGATAACTGCAAAATGAAGAGTGACATTGACGTAAGCCTTCACTACATTGTTGAGGGCCAATTGGAAGAAAGATTCAAATGGTGGGAGGGTTCATTATTTTAAAATTGATGATCGTATTGATCAGATTTTAGTTTTGTGTGTGCCCACTAGAATAGGTGTAGAATGGAATTTGGATATAGAAATACCATTGTAGTTGTGCATAGGTACATAAGTGTACAGTATATCAAGGGAGATGAGGTAACGGGACAAAAAAGTTAATTTTCACTTCATGGGCACTCGCACACCTCCACTACCTCCAACTACAGCTGTGCTCTTGCTGCCTGAATGGTTGACTCAGGCTACATCAATGCTGAAGGTGATCTTGCATCGGAGCTCCTCCCTGAGTCAGCCCCTCCTCCACTAATAGATTAGTTGGTTGATTGAATTTACTACCAACTCGCCACGGAGGCGTGATGCATTTTGCATTTTAATTTATTCAGATACAGTGGAGGGTCTCATCCGAGGGCAATGCTTAAGACTTCCTGGGCTTGAGGATGCCTGAGCAACACCCTGTCCCACATGAAGTCAAGTTTTAACAAGTGAATTTTCACCTAGCTGCTTAGGTCACTTCTGCTGCCAACATGATTGGCTCCCTCGTTGCCAACTATGTCAAGAAACTGGTCCTCCACCTCTTAACTCCTGAAACGCACCAGAAGCGGACTGGACGCTGAACGGCACCCACTTCACTTCGGTGCCCATGGTAGTGAGCGCTGCCGTTCACAATGGCCGCCATGCAGGCCCTCGGAGCTCTGCTCACGGAGGAGTAGGGATAAAATCCCTGTTTAGGCCATTTTCTTGCCATGCAGGATGCAGACTCCATAGACAATACGCTGGGAGATTCCTCGCAGCGCCACCCGCAATACATTCAAAAAACCCTGTGCTTGACATGTTTGCTCTAGCGCCAATATACGGTATGCCTCTTGCGTGCAGCCATTCTGCCTCCGCTTCCAGTAGGGGTAAGCCAGAGCCATCCTCCATCTAACCCAAGTCGTGGTGGTGGTGGGGCACTTTTGGTTGTACCACACTCCCTCTTCTGAGTGGTATAAGCCAGGTAGCCTCACTGCTTGAATGGCTGCTTGCAGAGTTAGAAGCATTCCATACATTTAAGTCGCAGTTTGTAGTGCCTTCTTTGTAACCACCAGCACATGAAGAACTGTCCCAGCCTTTCTCTCACTCCATTTCGAAAGAAAAAATTGGTCAAGACGTTTTGCCAGTGAAAAGGAACTAACACTAGCATTTGAGGAACTGACGGGGCCGAACTCTGTAGAAGATGATATCACGAAGGCAGTGTCTGGCTGTGACCACTGGCCAGACCTCCAGGTGAAGCTAATATTTTCAAAGAGACTTGAGGTCTGGCTATGTTAAACTACTAGCACATCCATATTCAAAGCCCTGATTGGCAGACAGTTCATAGTAAGCCATAAGGTTAAGAGAGATGGGACCACCAAAGGTTCCTCTGCGTATCCCTTAAAGGTAGAATCTGTAATGTTGTCAAACAGCGCCCTCTAGGCAAAAGAGCCCCACTTGGTACTGCACTGTTTAATTTTTTTTGTTTTGGTCTGATATGTGGGTTTTAGGGGGGATAGGGGAGGGGTTGCCATTGCTGGCCACACCTCAGGCTCTGCCAAGAGGTCTGGAGAAATGCATAGTATAATAAATTGCTAAACTCCAACCCACACAAAGAATGTAAACAAAGTGCAGAACCAAGCGGGACTCTTGCCTAGAAGGCGGTGTTTGGCGATATTACAGATTCCACCTTTAAAGAAATGTATTAAAACAGGAAGGACTTTTATGCAGCTACTCCCTTGAACTGTCTTGAAGTGCATAGAGGTAATCTTTCAACCTCCTTGTTGCCCGGGCCTGAGTGAATACTTTTCCTTGACAACTGAATTGTCATGGCCTGATCCCTAAAGATGGTGGCCACCACAAGTTTGCAGTAAATTGGAGGAGGTGCACTCCTCTTCGTGAAAAAGCCAACTATTTGGGCATGCAGCTGGAATTGACTTTCATGACAGTAAGGCTCACACAGCTTCAGCAGGAAGCAATCTGTGACAACCTTCTTCATTATCCAACCGCTCAGACTGATGTCTGCAGCACTGGATTTGCAAAGTGCTACTCTGGGGTCCTGTTTCATTGGTTGATGTGATGCATGAAAGTCTCGGGCCATAAACAAGGCAGGGTAAGCCTATAACGTTAGTTGTTGGTAGGCATATAACTCCAGCTGTAGTCATAACTCATGTTTTAGCCATTGTAACATAGTTCTATAAGCTATTGGACTGTTAAATTTAAACTGTGTATGCCAACTCACAGGCGAAGAACCCCAATCATGTCAGATCAAATTAAATGTTTGCTCCTACGGTTTAGCTTACATTCAATTCAAGCTCAAGAATTCCTAAAATTGGTTGATTATGCCAAGTTTACTGGGTATTTAAATGATGCAATCTCCATCTCTTCTCTCCCCTTTCTTATCTTTCAGATTCATCCAGGATTGTCAGGGCATACTGACATTTACTTGTTGAACGACATGGACAATGATGCATTGCTGGAGAGATAGCAAGACACATTAGGGGTGGATTTTGAACAGCGGTGCAGAAGCTAAGAGGAAAAATACAGCACAGAGATGACCCTGTTGAAGGGCGGGACCACTGAGACTGGGCCAGTACAAAGTTCCCGTTGTGCCTTTCAGTGCCTACGCCTTTTTTTTAAGTGCCCTTATTTACCTTACATAATCTTTACAATCCACCCGCGGATGCCTAAGCCCACTTCACCTAAAAGGGAGAGTTCAGATTTGTTTTTATTTAAGGCAATAGAAAATCATGCAGAGCTTTTTTTTTTAACTGCCATATCTCAAGTTTTGCCTTTATGGATCCCTACAAAGGTGAACTCAACACCTATGGTCCAAAAAGTCCAAAACCGTAATTTTCTCAAAACATCTGGGAATTACTTCCTTGTTTGTTTACTGCTGTTACAACCAGTCTTGTAAATTCCAAAGGTTTGACACCACCTTGATGCATTTCTATGCCTTTGGTGGTGACCAAGTAGTTTCATTCTGAAACTTTTTATAATGTGATACAGTATAATATAATATTACTTTACTATCACATTTGCAAAGTATTTGTACATGTATATTCGCACTTCTGGTTCATAATTTAATAGTTTTGTGTTCTCTCCAGAGCAGTTCATTGTGTAAATGTATGCATTATATTTTAGAGTAAGGGAATTTATGTACTTAGAAAAGGCCTGTACACTATTTGTATTTAACAAAAAAAAGTCTATTTAAAGACTGGTCATAAATATATGATGATATGATGTAAGAAAATTGTAAATGTATACATTAACCTATTTGGTTATGAGTGGGATGGTAAATGTACATTTTCTTTAGTATATCTGTACATCTTCCAGTTAATGCGGATGGAAAATGTTTGACACAGTGGTGCAAGTTTCATTAAGCCAGTAGTTCTCAACCGGGCATCACAAAATTATTTTGGACTGTAAGTAGATGTTTCCAATACAACCGCAAAAAGATCTACACAAAACGGGCCTAAACAAAGCAGAGGACTACAACATCCCATGCACCAGGCAGTGTCTAAGCCCTTGTGACTCATGAAATGTGGTATGAATGTTCCAAATGGAGCTCCTTACTTCATACTAAGGTGTATAATGCTAGCACGAACTTACTTTGTAGGTTCTCACTTGTATACTAAGGCTTATGATGATGGTACAAACTTTAAGTTATGTCATTGCAGGATAAGCCATGTTCACATGCACCCATTGCAACCGAGCATTAGTTTTTGACTAATACTTGACCCAACAGCATGGACCAAATTTTATTAGATTTGATTGACCAGATTAAGAGATTTGGAATTTGTGGCGCCCCATTGGTCGATTTTTAAGAGACTTGTGATGATTAGACAAACTGTTGTGTAGTTATGGCCAGATATGGATAGGCCATGCCCCTTCTTAAGTTAACTGGTAATCTGACTGGGCTGGTTTATAGATCATTTGTGTAAGTCAGTCTGATAATATATCTACCAAATTTAGTGCAGATTTGACAAAACTGGGAAGATGAATTACCTCCACTGAAAAATGTATGCATATACCATTTTCACACATTTACTGTAACATACAGTATTGTTTCCTTTTTTGTGGGAAAACAAGGATCAATATTTTACTGCTTTATTGAAACTATTTTGTACAACTGAAATGACCAACCATGCCAAATAAAAACCAAATATTTGTACTTAAGACAAAAAATTATTTTTATTTCACACCAATCACCTAATAAATACTTATTTCAACTATGTAAATACTAAAAAACAGCAATATAATAAATAAAAAAAATAGTGCTCAGGCAACTTCCCTGGGTGATTAAAGAAAAAGTTTGACAATGGATAAAGTCTGGGCAAACTTCTGCATGATGATTATCTTGTACTATTGTGTATTTATCAAGCTTGCAAAAATTAAGTTGGGATGAACTGCAAAAAAAGGACAAGCTTTTCAAGTATTTTTTATTTTGAATTCAGACATATTTCAATATGATTTCGCTTAAAATATCTTACTGCACTAGTAATTTAGCTTGTTTGAAGAAATGTGATTAACATCAGTCTTGCTTCAGGACCTTTAAAGAGGAATAAAATTATCTTAAAATAACTTCTGTTTATAGATTCTTCCTCATATTATTCTTAAAATTTCGAAAAGAGCAAAATTTGTTTATTAATCCTACAAGATTAAAATCGCTTGAATTGTTAATAAAATTGTTTCAAGAAGTAGTAATAAAACAAGCTCATCTTGAAACCTTTGAAATTTCTTGGGACCAACCCAATTTAACAGCCATTTAAGCCATCTTAAGTCAAATTATTTTAAAATAAGCTGACAATTAAAAAGTCAAGATAAAATCACTTGTTAAGCTTGCCAATTTTTGCAGTGGATATTTAACAAATATATAAGGTGCTAAACAAGAACTATGACACACAGTACATTAAAGTATGATATACCAGTATGATGGTAATAATCCCTTTTGGCAAAGACAACTATAATAAAGGTGGTTGGTTGGGCAATAGACAAGTGTCTTGCACACATACTGAACTCCCAACTATTTAGACAGGGATACATTTGCTGTCCATCTCCATACATAATTATAATGAATGAGAAATTCCACAATGACTGAGGTCAAAGTACACAGGAGTCCATCACTCCCCCATACTATTTCCCATGCGCTGCCAATGGCTTGCATGTGAAGTAACTATGGAGTGCCACTAGGTCTGCTGAAGGTTTTTAGCTTGAATGCATAGTGATAATAAAATGAATGCCATCTTGGCGTCTATGCCATTACCAGAGGTGCCCATGGCCTGCATGTCAAAGTCTTTATGTAGAATGATAAAGTGTTATTAGAGGAGAAAAAAAGAGGGAATGCCAGTGCTGAGATCTACTCAGTTTCTATTAAAGTGGGGAGGAAATTCCTTAAATCTATGTGAAGGTATAAAATCGTCATTTCATTTTGTCTAAATTGCTTCAATGGCAATTCAACATTTCTTATTATAGGGGAGACTTATTTAAGCGTTTTGAACAATAGTATCCCTTTCCAAAAATTTTCTCAACAAATCTGATATCGTGCACAAATGCTTAGAGTAATTCATACACCCAGAGAATTACATGATAACTTAGCAAAAGGACCCTCGATTTTAAGACGATCTTTAAACTAAATTTTGGAAATTGCTCTGTCCCTCTAAGCCTTGATTGTAAATGTCAGCTATAAAGGAGGGAGTGGTGCCCAATTTTAAATCATTGAATTGAATTGAAATACTTTATTATCCCGTGGGGAAATTCGGTGCACAGTTTGCTCACATAGATCACAATCACATAAATCACATAATCACTTAAGTCACATATATCACACACCATAAAAATTATAGAGGCCTTTTGTGTAGCAGCAATAGCATAAACTCAGTGCATTTTTTGTGTCTTGGGGTGAGAAGAGGAAACAATGGTTTGTTATGTTGCTGCATTAACTCACAAAGTAGCCCTTGCATTACTGCATCTTCTGATGCCTTTGTGTGAGGATCTATACAAAATAACCTTCATTTCTCATAACATACAATCAACTGGATTTTAGGGTGTAGGGTGGACTTTGTTTCAGAACATTTAGGTGGAATAGGTGGTTCACTTATGGGTGGCATTGAAGTCGTGTTAGGATCCAGGGAGAAAATGATCACCCTCTGTATATGTGATATTAGAAGGTGCACATTCTGTGCTTTTCCCTTTTGTCTGTTCTTTTCTATGGTAATCAATAGAGACACTGGACATATTTCCACATATAGTGGCAGGAGGAGCGTGATTTGTTTTAGTTAAGGTACCCCCCTGGGTGTCGTAAAGTTAGGTTGCTTAATTTAACAATTGTACAATAATTCACAAGAATTTCTGTAATCCCCTCAATCCTAGCTGTGATCGAGATCCAAACAACATCTGACAGCACCTCTGGGGGGAATTTGCTATTTTTGTCTTACAAAATCATTACTTAACATGTTGCAAGGACTAAATCACCACCCCTTCACCACATATCAAATTACACCACAATTGCAACACCTTTCAGGAGGCAGATCATTGAAACTTTGTCTTTTGATTTGCAATTTTCCTCAAGCCTTGGCAAACTTAAAAGGCAGTTCAAGCTTAATGGAAAATGCGATTTTTCATCAATGCCACCATAAAAACAGGTGTTTTTAGTTGCAATAATTACAGAAATCAAGAAATCCAGGAGGGACTGATTATGGAAATGTCCCCCTGTAATGGCAAAGGTCTTTCACTGGGTCTTGGAAATAATATTCTACAGGTAGCTTCTGTAATAACCCTCCTCCTGTTAGGAAAATGAGTGTGCAACCAAATAGCTTGCCAGTGGTGGAGTATTACTTTGATTATATATCATCCTATCCACTTAATTTCTGTTGGGAGATCACAGGAACATGGTACACGATTCTGCATGCAGCAGAGCCATATTACATGCAGATTGACTGGCTACTTCACTTGCTGTCTTTTCCTGGGTCCTTGGGTGCCAGGTATTCTTTGTACATGGTATAGATCACACCTACAAAAACAAACAAATGTTAAGATTAGCAGTAACAATGACAAACCCAGTTGCACATTTTCACCATGATTGCAACATCATTACTGGAGTGTAAATAAGTTAAGAGATATGACGTACTGTGCGTGTGCATCTGTTTCACGGTACATATTGGGTTACGACTTACCTAATGTCATTGCTCCAACTACAAAGCCTTGGGCTCCAACACGCATGTGGATGAGGTGGACCGACATCTTTGTGTCCCCCCTGTTCTTGAGCTTGTATAAGCCATAGGCAACAACAGCACAAAATCCTGCCATACCTGTATCAGAGTACAGTTGTCAAGACTCAAGTGGCTTTAGCAGATTAAAAAGGAAGAGATTTAGGAAAAACTATGGTATGCTATTAACCAGAACTCAAAGCTAATATTATCCCAGTGTCCTGGGGTTGGGTACATAAAAAAAACTATTGTTGGAGATGGGGTTTAGAATCTTCTGAAGTAGAAAACACATTGTCCAGACTGCCACCAATGATCTGCCAAATTTCATGATCAAATATGTTGACAGCCTAATACAGCCAACAGCTTCAGACAATTAGTGTAGTTTCATTGTAGAAATACAACCTATAAAACACTGTTGTGTATGACTTAGTGCTAGAGACAAAAACAATTGTTTCCATTTGGGGAACAGTTCACCCTCAAAATATGAATCATTGAGTTTTGGGACAAATTTAGGACAGTAGCTACTAATGAGTGAAGTTAGTTACAGTGGGAGCCCCGATTTCCTTCAACATATTCAATCACGGCATGACATTCAGTGCTCAAAACATCTAGGAATACATTTTGTTGCATAACAATGGAAAGAGGAAAAATGTCTAGGCCTACCTATAGGGACAAATGGCGACTCTTTTGCTTTCCTCATGAATTTAGAGGAATGCGCCTCATCACCAGCGGACCAATTTCTGTCAGCAGACATGGTGGCAACTTGGGTGAGAGAAAGAGAGAGAGTGGTGTTAGTGTATTTGATAGGGATGCACCGATACCAATACTGATATTGCATATCATAATCTTGGTAATGGCCTATAATGAAAGTTGAGGACTCGGAATCGGCAGTGAAAAAATTGGTATTGGAAATATCCACAATACCCATATGCATAATATCCACACAGCAAGAATCGCCTCGTACAGACACAAATTAGACATCCATAATGGTCTACATACGGTAAATACACCTGTGAGCAGATGCTGTGACCCATCACAGCAAAGACATCATAATTATTTGCATATTCGTTATCTCCTTGTTTGTCACCGACTACATGTGCTTGTCATGTTGACAGGTGACCTGAATTCCCCCAAGAATAGATGTCACTCTTATAAGCACATGCATTCGGGCATGGTTTTGAGATCTAATCATACATTTTGATCTGTGAGAAGTACCATCCCTGTTAAAGTGTAGTGAACTGATAGGCCCCCTGTTGCCGCTTTACCTGTCCTTTATGCCAACTGTTGCATCTCTTAAAAAGCAAATAATATGGGAGCAGGCCGTAAAACTGTAGGTGTTATCCTTTTGGAGCCAATGAATAATCTCAGTTTAGAAAGCTAGAGTTGGGCAGGAATAATGTCTTAGCAGTTACAGAACAAGTAAAGTTATGGAGTGTTTCAGCACTGTGTATTCTAAAGAAACCTTTTTTATATATTGATGAGACGGACTCAGTGTCAATTCATAACACCTGTGTGATCAGTGAAAGTGGTATTCTGGGAAATCTTCCACCAGTAATCATATGAAAACTCAAGATCTGATAGGTGATGAGGTATGTGAAAATGGCAACAGATTTTGAGCAATGCAGCGTCATGACGACAGACGGACACTGACATGGTCTCATGTCTCACAAACCTGCTAATGGAAGCTGTAAGATAAGGATAGCGCCCAACTAAGCTAAAAGAAAGTCATTTCATCTGACCATAACTAATCTTTCGCAAGTAGCCGTGATACAAGCGAGGCACTTCCACATCCAGTTTTTGGCAACTGCATGTGAGTCAAGGAAGTAATGTGTAATTAATTTACCCTAACCAAACAAGGAGCGCAACCGGATGATGATGATATTGGGGGCAAATGACAATGGCAAATGGCAGGAGTATGCACCTAGCATGGATGCCTTTTATGGTGACCCAATGCAAGAACAATCAATGAACACTAGCCAACGTTAAATCACCACCATTAGCCTTCAGTGAAGATCACAATAGCCTCCTAGTTTTGGGTTTGTGATAAATAATAATATCTTCATAATTACAATAATAACAGATGGCTATCTGAGAGTGATGATGACTTACATGGTTTCTTATCCTAGACGTCTTCTCACTCACAAGAAGCAAGTCAAATTCTTGCTCTCTGCTCAGGCTCACGCCAGGTTCGCAAAGTATCCTTGTTTTATAGAGTTCAATATGGTTCAATGTGTTTTACACTCAAAAGAGTTACCGTATCTCTGTCACTCCCACATAGGTTAATTAGGCTACTCGGTAGGCTGGGCCAGCGGGATGGGCCGCGCAGCGTATTTGCCAGAAAATCTTTGCCTCCCCCTATGGGCCTAAACAAACTCTCGATTTACTTAGTAGACTACTAGAAATCTTTGCTGAGGCGCTCTTGTCCATGCGCTAGTGCTCTAGTCCTCTAAAGATTTAAAAGGAACAGCTATTGGGTCCTTCCATGTTTCTGGCATATACATGGCCACCTCCCGGTAGCGTCTCTGTTGACTACGTCACCACATTCTACCGAGTAGAACGAATACGATGGAACAGCGTGGAATAGCCTTGTAGCGGTGGCTTCCAAATACTACCAGAAACACGTAAGTTTAATGTAAAGTTTAACAACGTGGATATTGTAGGATTGCATGGCTCAGATATGCTGGGGCATTCAGTAATTCATTGAAATTAGACAAAGAAGGTTATCCTAGCATTCAATTAATCGGGCCTTGGAAGTTGATTCTAATTGGGTCATCATAATGTTCATTCAAACGGTATTTAACGTCACAACTTTTTAATGTGACATTATCATTCTGACCTGAAATCTTTCAATTTAGGTGCAAGATGAGGAAAATCATTCTCTTAATCACACCGTGTGTGGTTCTTTATCTCCTCATCAACCTTACTCAAGGAGTCAGGCAAGGACAGGATATCAAATGTGGGGGTAGGTCTGGATCTACACGCCACCGCTTGGTCTCAATCTCAACCAAAGAGAATATATCTCAACCTATCAGTCTATACTTACTGTTGAAATATATAAGATTGGTTCACGGTCACAGCATATCTACCTCCTTTCGGCAGGATACCCACCAGTATATTTAAATGTTTTGTCCGTATC
>OMKL01003710.1:19088-33192 GCA_900302295.1 Parasudis fraserbrunneri
GGAATTTAAAAAAAAAAAAATATATATATATATATATTATAAAAAGGTAGATGTTAGGCTGCCCACAGATGTTCTACTTTTCAAAGACTTGAGAGTTGAAAGCCATTACACAAAGTTTATCAACATTGTATGATTTTCATTGAAAATATGTTTGGAAGACAAACATTTTGCTTTCAAACTTTTTATTGAATGCTTTTTACTTCTAGCTCTAGAGGACATTTGTTATTTGGATTTATTTGGATCAACCTCCTAGGACACAGTAATTTCAAATAAAACTGTGTTAAACCACGCCATTGTTTTTAATTAAAATATGTTTAATACAGAAGCATGGCTTGAATTTGCCAGAGAAAAAACACTGCATCACAAAATCTTATCTATTCCAAGTATATCTATTCCAACAGTATCACAACTGAGTAGTATTCAGAAGAAGATCCCTTCCAAGTATAGCAGATTATGAAAGATTTAGATTTGAAGAGAAAAATTTGACAATACATACAAAATACTGTACAGTAGTTTTGTAAAACAGCTTTTGGTTAATTTGGACATTTCAATTAATGCACAATTAATATTCCTACATGTTTGTAAAACATTAGATGTCCCATCACTCCATCCACCAAAGAAATAAGCACTATGAATAAACAGAAAGCTTGAATGACATTATTAACAGACTGTAGAATAGTAGACTCTAGTTCTGTATTCCACAAATTGATAGAGAACTGCCCTTTGTCCATTTAGTGGCTAATCACTTTATTCATCAGTCAAATTAAAATCTAGATATTTAGAAATTTACAACCAGAATTTGTTTATTAAAAGACAAGTTTCAACCCCAAAGGATCTCCTTCAGGTCTCCTTTGGGGTTAAAATGTTGTCTTTCAATAAACAAGTTCTAGTTGCAAGCTTAAGACAGTGTGTGGGACCTTCTCAATTTGTCCTAAGTGGTTTCTCTCTGACGTACCTGCTCTCCATGATTTGTATTCAAGTGTGCAGAAGTACATTTCTTATTGAAATTTACAAAAACAAATCTTTTACATCATTGTAATATGCTTCATTGCCTTCTGCCAAATCAACATAACGTTACGGCCACGATGTAGGATCAATATTTCTCACCATCGTACCAGTCACACATGGATTAGGTCAACAAATGTTTTTTCCATTTTCTGACATTTCCACTGTCTCACTTATTGTATTCTCTACCTCAGCCAGACACCCTTGATTCTGACTGCACTCATTTGTGTCCCTCAGTTTGTCATTTCTCTTATCCTCTCCTCCCTTCACTACAGTGTTATTTGTTAATTTGTCACAGCTGGTCAATCCCTCTTCCTCCGCCAAAACAGGTTTGCAATTATCCGTTTCGTTTTCCTCCTCATATTTTTGGATTTCCCCCTCGTGCTCTATCTCCTTGTCTTCTGTCTCAGAATCACAGATGTTCCCCTCAACCTCACCTTCGGCCCCCACGATGACCGTGTCATCAGAACCATGGCTGTTCGTGCTACTGCAGGACAGTGCATCGTCATCGAGGTGTCCTCTCTGCTCTTTGTGACCTTCATCCTGCTCTATTTCCCCTATCACTACGTCCTCAACTGCCTCTCCCTCTGGAGCCTCCAACTGCTCTTGTTCATCAAGAGTTTTCCTTTCTTTAGTCGCGCTGCTTGCCTCGAGAGGGAAAGCTGTTGCCGCTTGAAGTCCCTCACTGCGACGGAAAAGTGGATCCGCCGTATTCAAATCCACCTCCACATCCAGTGAGGCAAAGTCCTCTCCTGCACTCTCCCGATCCCACAACTCGCCAACCTCCTCCTCTTCATTCTCAGAGTCGGGCGCTGTGTGTTTCCGAATGCGGTTCACTGCATCCCACAGGGACTTGGGGTATTGGGGCTCCTCTCTGTGTTCAACAGATGGAGAGAAATCAAGGGGAATGCTTTCATCTGATATATCCAGGCACTGAAGTGTTGTTGACGGGGCATGAGGGGGAGAAAGGTTGGGAGGTGGGAGTGGGAGTGATGGGGAGGGAGGCGGAGATGGGAATTGCAGGGGTGGGGATAGAGATTCTAGATGAGAAGAAGGGGTGGTTTCTGACATACCATATTCCAGGGCCTCAGGATTAAGATCAAGGTTAGCTGAGGAAGAGAGTGGGGGCAACTCATGACAAGGGAGAGGTTCTGCCTTCACCTCAGGAACATGTGACGGAGAAGTAAGCTGGGGGAGTGGGGGCATGACATCAAAAGCAGAGGGGGACTTTTGGCCATCGTGGACGTCTGAGGGTGGGTGTGGAAATAAATTTGATTGGTCAGAGGGTGAGTTGAGACTCTGAGAGGGGAGTTGGGGGAATGCTTGATCTTCTGCTTCCTGACTCTGTTCTTGTTGACTGCAAGATACAAATAATGACTCATTCATAATTTCCTGTAAAGATTGAACCTCTATTTCAGGTTGACAGTCAATAGCATTCTCCATGGATACGGTAGATATCTGTTCTGACAGGTCTGCAAAATCCTCATGATCCTCACTGGATAACTGATCTTGAGTGACATATATCTCAGTGACACAAGTATCATCCTCTTTGTGAAGTTCGACCGCTGTTTCAGGTTGACAGTCAATAGCTTTCTGCTCGGGTATGGATTCACAAATGTCTGGGAGATCCTCATTATCCTCTTTTGGTAACTGATCTTGAGTGACATCACTCTCTGCAGCGTCCTCAGATTTTCCAAGTTCTAAGGGCTGTTCGACCTCTGTTTCAGGTTGACAGTCAAGAGCATTCTGCTTGGACGTAGTAGACGCCTGTTCTAAAAGGTCTGCAAGATCCTCATCATCCTCTTTTGGTAACTGATCTTGAGTGACATCACTTTCTGCTACACAAGCAGCATCCTCAGATTTTCCAAGTTCTAAGGGTTGTTCAACCTCTGTTTCAGGTTGATAGTCCATGGCATTCTCCTTAGACATATTCAATGTCTGTTCACAAAGGTCCATGAGATCCTCATTATCGTCTTTTGGTAATTGATCTTCGTTGACATCACTCTCTGCTACGCAAGCAGCATCCTCAGCTGTGTCAAGTTCAAAGGGTTGCTGCGACACTGGTTGCTCCAGCACAAGTTCAGAGAGGCTCCCAACAGCGTCACTTATGCCATTGCTTGTCAGCCGTGATGTCTCACCCTCCTCATTTTGATCTTGAACGCACGAGTCAAGAAAAGATATTGCATCCTGAGTTTGGTGCTGAATTACATCATTGATCTCGTCGTTAGTCAGCTCTGACGTTTCACCCTCCTCATTCTGGTCCTGAGCGCACAAGTCAACAGCAGGTATTGCATCCTGAGTTTGATGCTGAACGAAATCATCGAGCAGAGGGATTCCTAAGATTCTCTCAGCACGTTCTTCCAAGGTCTCCCTTTCAGAATTTGAAGGTGAGGGCAAGCTGGGGGCAGTTATTAGATTCACTTCCGCAGCCTGCAGAAGTGCCTCTGTCTCGGTGACCTCTGCCTTTGAGACATCATGTACTTCGTCTTGGTCTGACTCATTAGACTCAGCCTCGGGCGTTTCATCTTTTGGCAAGGGGTCCACCTGGGTGGATGTATCTGTGCTTTCCTCAGGTGTTATATCTTGTGTTATTTTGTCATCTGATTCGATAGACTCAGTAGGGGGGATAGAATCTTCCTCAGGAGGATTGTGCTCACTGTGTGGTGAGGATGATAGGTAATGCACATGTTCTTTTTTAGGAGGGGGGATTAACTCTACTCTGACTATCACACAGGTTGTGTCAATGACCACAAGGCCACCACTGTTCTCAGATTCAGTGTCTTTCTTGATCTCTAATCTCCTAACTTCAATGTCGAACGGTTGGCCACCAAGTTCGGGACCACCCTCTCTGTTGCTTAGACCCTGTTCTTCACCTTCCTCCCTTTCGGTTTTCAAACTGCAAGGGGAGGAACTCTCACTCTTAACTCTGCCTGTGTAACCAGGCTCCCTCCAAAGGGGGTATTTGACTGAAGCAGTAGGCAATGACTGAACACCTCGTTTACCGAAGTCAGGATTTGTGTTATTGATATTTGATTTTTCTGTGAATGCACCATCCCCCTCTGTTTTGTTTGATTGATCTTCACGCTGCTTCACCCTTCTCTGAATGACTTCAAGAAGCTCCTCCCTGTGAGCAGCTGCTTGTTCGCTCTCCATCCAGTTTTGTGTCTCCCTCAGTTTGGCTTTGAGATTGCTGCCCATTTTAGGGGTAGAGAGCTGGGCTGGGGCGACTGATTCAACCTGGAGTGGTGGCACATTAAAGTCCACCTCATCAGCAAACTTCTGCACTAGGTTAATGTCACCACAGTCCCCTAGACCTCTAGTAACCTCTGCTAAATCTGGACTTTTTATATTTGCTTGCGGTGATGGGGTGATAAGTGGCAAAGATGAGGGTTTTGATGGTTCTTTTGGGGAACTTGACAATCCTGTTGGGCCACTCATTCGAGAAACCAAGCAAAATATGGTCTGGCCACCTCTCTTTTTGTTAAAGCTGAATTTCCTTCCTTCAATCACACTTGAGGACTTCTCCTTGGTGTTTGTTTTCTGAACCTTCTGTTCTGTTGGCGGTTGCACAGTGGACAAGAGACAGTCACGTTGAATCTCTGTGTTCTGTGGATGGGCAGGCAAGCCTGTCAATAAATGATCTGTTGCCGGTATTTGTTGCTTGTGTTCTGCAGTATCATCAGAGCAGATCCTTTGCTTCCACACCTCTTTTGTAAACTCCTCCTCTCCTCTCCTCTCTCCCTGCAAACCTATGACGTTCTGTCTTCTGGCTGTGGGCTGTGAACAGTATATTTGCCTGTTAACCTCCTGCTCCCAACCTGTGGGATATCTGTCACAGTGGTGCATCACAGGCGAGCTATTATGGGGGCTGTCGTAAGGTGGAGGTGCAATGTAACCAGGGGGTTGGCTAAACATCCGCCTCTGGTACCCTGTGTTTTTTCCCTTGGCGTCTGACATATAGGTTGTATCAGAGACAAGGGGTTGTGATGGGTAGTGAGTCATAGTTTGCTGTCTGCTCTCTCTTTCCCACTGTTCCAATTCTCTCATGTTTGCAGATAATCCGGTTCGATGCAGCGCTGCCACTCTAGGGTCTGTTCCGCTCCTACCGTCCCTCTCCAGAACCCTGTTGCTCTCCGACAGCCCCTGGGGCTGGGAGGCACCCCTCAGCTCTGCCTCTATACGCCTCCTCCTGGGAAGTGAATGACTGTAGCGCGCTGCCCATGCCTCCAATTCCCGATAGCTGCTGTCAGTCAGACTCCTCTTGGGAGCTTCCCTCCTGTAGTGGACGGGACTACAGGCCTCCCACCTTCTCTGCCACCCCTCCCTCAGCATCCTCCTCTCGCACTCCCCCTCTCTGTCCCTCACCGCTCTGTGAGTTTCCCCTACTACCCATTCTCTTTTCTCATGTTGGGGGCGATACGCTCCTACGTCCTGGAGCTGTCGAGGTTGGCTGTCTAGAACGAAAGGGAAGTGGGAGGCAGGGGCCGTGAGTTCTGGGTCAGTCCAGTTGGTGTAGTCCTGTAGAACCCCTCCCGTCCTGGATCCTGGTATAGTCCAGCAGCTGGGTTCTCTGCCATGATCTTGCTGCTCACAAAGATATTGTTGAAAATGTGCTGCCTGATGCTTGTCATGATATCTGTGGGAGAAAAAAAAAAGCAGAAAGACAATATATTTAATTAATTCCAATAGGAGCATACATTATTTCAACCGAATTTCTATATCAAAGGTGCTCTGCAAGGTGAGCTATTTGTTTGAGCATTTACATAATCGTTTTTTTGTTTTTGTTTTTTACAAGAGAACGTTCTGCTTGGTTTCTCTTTGCTAACGAAGAAAAACTTGGAACAAGCGTCATCTATTTAATAGGGTGCTCAACAAACAGCTTTTTGCAGACAAATGAAAGTATACTGCTGCTGAACTCACACATGTGTACAGTTACGTCCAGGAACGGTACCAAACTTGGCATAGAGAGGTGATTGTCCATGACTCTCAGCCCAGAACTCCATCATTTGGTCTCGAAATACAAGTACAGTTCTGAAACATCAAGAAAAAAAAGGAAGTATATGCTTTTTGTCAGTATCTATAACAAGTATACTTTTGATTAAACAAAAAAAAAAAAAAGACGAGATAATAAAAAGATATAAAAGTGTAATTACTCTTAAATATTATATCCAGGCTTAAATATTCCACCATAGTTTCTCTAAATGGAGCATGTTTTCACAGTTTTTTTCAAGCAAATATAAATATTTTCATATACATTTATAAACAGAATCACACTCTTTCTACAATTTCTCTTACACGTACCTTCAGTGTCTGTTTTCAGATGATGGTCCTTGCTGCTATCATAGGGTCTGATGAGTCCGAACTAAGGGGACAACGTGTTTTAAAAAGACAATGTTTTTCTGACCCCCTCCCACCCCAGTTGTGCTACACACCCTCACTCCCCCCGTCACTGTGAAAGGACACCCTCCCTTCTCTCATCCACAGCCAACGCGTCCAGTCAAAATGCCACAGAGGAATTCTTTAATTAACTCTTTAAAAAGTACTCTCTTGCAGCTGCATCATCATCCCCCCCCCTCTCAATGTTTACACTGCGAGGGCCACGCAGATGACAAGATGAGGATGTGTAACATACCACACCGTGTATAAAATGGGAACCTGGATCGACTCTCTATCCTGACCAGGTCAAATGTGACGCAGAAGTTAGAAAAAGGCCTACTACACTCAAACGGTTACCTCAGCATTTTTAAGAAGCCAATAGAGTCGGGAGACAAAGGCTTTTCTGACATGATTAGGACTGACAACAACATTAAGTTCCGACTGAGAGTTAGAGAGTACAAGAGAAGAGGATCTTATACAAGTCTAGGATTAAGAGGAAAAAATTAAGATGACATAATAGGATGATATAAGATTATATTACTCAAATGCTTAATAAATGTTAAATAGCTTATAAATAACATATTAACACACTGTTGTCATACACCCCATCAAAATTGGGATTTTGATTATCATACCTGAAGTACTTTATGGAAGCCAAATTATGTTTACACAGTAATTGGTTTGCCTCTTTTTATTCCACCAGTATTTTTTGCCCTATTATCCATCCAAAGGTGACTGAAACACAACTCTCATTCAATTTAACATCTCTACCAACCATCAGCATACAACTGATATTATAGCCAAAAAAAATAGAAGTGTGAATGACTCAATCTCGAGGGAGAGTTCATCTACGAACTTGCTGGGGGAACAGACTGTGCATTTAGATAGGGATCTGTTGTTTTGTCGGGTGAATTGTAGCACGGGGAGAGATGGGTGGTGGAGGGGTTGTCTCCCTTTCTTTGAAACTCTCCAGCGGAACAAACAGGCTTTTCTTTTCTGAACAGAAACTCTGTACATCAGCAGACAGCAGGGGAAAGGGGGATGAAGTGATGGAGTACAGACAGACACACACACACAGAGAGAGACCGGGCTGGAGGGAGCACAATCTGTTGATGTTGACAGAATTGCTGTGGATGGAATCATCTGTGTTTTTTTTTCTTTATCAATCAATCAATCAATCAATCAGAGAACTGTGTGATTTTAAAAAGTGTGCCGATAGGCCACGCGCCAAAATAGGCATTTCGATAAATCTATTGATGATGTAATGTATTGAGACTGCCAAATACAAGGTGATTATGAAATTTATTGAATTATTTTTAGAAAAATTAGTATGACTCATTGTGCGTGCACAGTGCCTGAGCGGTGAGCAACATTGGACACGACACTTGGGGACTACCACTCAATGTAGTAGCTTAATCTTCTAGGACAGTGTTTCCAAATGCTTAAAACCTGAGTCATGAATCTCATAACCTATGATGACTAATATTTTGTGAACACATAATGTTTTGGGTTTATGCCTCCAAAAGGTTTTTTTTTCCTTCACATTAGTGCTGTCAGAAACAGAAAATACCATTTAGCATTCTGGGTGCTGTCAGATTCATCTACTCTATTCCATGTTTGCCAAGGTGCATCATGAATCATTATGTCACCAGCATATTTATAAATACATTTTGGAAACTCCTGTCATCATTGGCGCTGTGTGGCCTTGGCACTGTATTTTGATAAACTCTTATTCAGGATATTTTTTGTGCGAGTTTTATGCAAAGTACTCTACTGAGGAAATTCTAGAAATGTATGTCAAAGAAATATGTCATTGCTCTCATGCGGAAATCTTGTATCTCCAAAAAGACATCTTCTCAGGAAGTTTCAGCTATTTTCACACCATGACCAATTTTACACCCGTGCGCATTAAGTGCTGGTGAGGGAGTATTGCAAACACTCCTGTCCATGTGTGTGTGTGTATGTGACTGCCTCAGCCATAACTCCAACAGTTCAGATCTGATTTGGATGAAACTTCACATATACGTTGAGAGGAAGCTGATGACCTGAATTCTCCATTATTTTTCAGATCGGTCAACGACAAGTATTTTATTTGAATTAATGTCCACCATTGTCCATTGAAATCAATATTGAGGATAAACATTATACCTTTTGAACACACGAGGGTGATACTGCACAAGTTCACTGCTCTGCCTCGCCTGCGTGTGTGTGTTCATATCAGCATGGCCTGGGCTATTTAACAGCATGCTCTGACGCCTGAACAAGCAGCCTGGATGTTCGATTTAGCTAAAACATGGCAACGGTTATCAACCAAAAGGACGGTTGTAGGAAAACTAAAGAAACTGACAACAATGTCAAAAATAAATTCCACTGGGAATGGATGGATGGGGTAACGTAAGTGTTGTGACGATCCCCGTAGTCTGCCTGTATCCGGGATGCTGTCAGTTACTTTGTTTCAGAGAAGCTGATTGCTGGCTCTGCCCAGATTGAGAGCACCTTGGCCAGGTGCTCCACAGGAATAAAAGGTTCCAGCTTCCAGTGTGGCTCTCTCGCTCTTCCCTACCAGCACCTACCACTTTTGCTTTGTTTGGTCATTTGTTTTGTTTTGCTTTACAACATTACACCCCACACTATCCACACACATCCACATTTACACTACTGATGTTACTGATAAACACACCTCACAACAGCGGTTATTTTTCCTTATTTTAATAAATAGTCTTTGTTTTTATCAATTTTGGTGTCCTGTCCCGTTTTTGTCACTACCTCAGAGCCAGGTTATGACAGTGTTGAGTGATGTGCTCTTGTCCAGCAACGTTAGTTTTCCCACTTTGTCGCCATTTAGTCCACCAAGTCTACCCTTCAGTGCATTGCAGTGTACGCTGGGGCTAATGCTTGGTAGAATTAGACAAGTCTTTAGCTAGCATTGGCTGAAACATTATGTGGCTAATATCAATGTTTTGTAGCTGATGTTTCTGCTAATGCTAGCTGACGCCTTTCATGCAATTGAACCCGGGGACCAGCAAGCTAACGCCAAAAGCGGATGTTGACAACATTGTTGTCTGTCTGTTCACTTTACAATCTATCAGCTGAGCTGAACTAATCAGTAAAGAATGTATTTTGCACCTTTAAAACATGTTCTGTATTGAATAACAATTTGTATAAATATGGTTTATAGTTTTTCCACCAAATTGTTCAATAAACTACTGAAAATGGCATCTCTACATCTTTACCCTCATTGAGAATGCAAGGATCTATGAATATGGAAATTGGCAACAAGCACCCATTGATATTTACCAGGAATTCCAAGTTGGCAGCTTATATTTTGCTTGCCAGGAGTTAACCATAAAAAAATATGTTTTTGAGTGGAGGGGACAGTTAAATGCAACAATTTGTAGGCCTATGGCAGGTGTCTGAGAGAAAAGAAGAGACAGAGTAGGCTACTGAAATGACTGAACTAAAATGTCAGAATCAAGAAATACAGTATGTCAGCAAACCTAAGATGAAGATACTCATCAGTCAAGCAGACCCCACCTCTCACAAAAAGTCACAGAAAACAAACTTTGTTTAGGCTTTTTGAAAGAACACATTTTTGCAAAGGTAACATGCCTTCTACGATATTTATGTTGTGGACTTGCTATAACTGTAGAAACTAACTAAATAGCCTAACCTATCTGAAATGTTGGCACTTTTCCACCAAAAAAATAAATAAATAAAATTTTGGCAGGCGCATGCTCAGTTTCAGTTTTTTCCCCCTTTACCCACTTTAACTTCTGTACAGAGAAAATATAGTGATTTTGATTGTTTTCTGGTGTAGCTACTGACTTACATTAGAAACCACTGAGTACATTTCAGTCAACTCAAGTAAAAACATAATAATTGCTGACACTGGAGTTGAGGTCTTCATGTACCAGTAGTGATATTCTGATAAAGAACTCTGTAAGTCCAATTAAGATCAATAGAGGCCACTTATATCCGCTTTGCTAGCAAGAAAGAACGACAGAGTTGAAATAATTTTGAAAAGAATGTATTGTTCAGAATATATAATTTAAATATGATGTCTGAGTGAAATTAAGTTAACGTGTTATAGTATGTTATGTTATAGAAATGGTATTAGAGTTTTCCTTGTCTGACAATTTAGACCAAAAGAAGCAAGGTGGTGTAAATATGCCATATGCAAATCTATGCATACTAGATTTCACTGTTACATTAATTGCATTTCTTGCACACACATTTCTAGATGAAAGACAGCGGTCAAAGAGGAAACAATTAATTTTATTATAATCACATTGGAAACTTTTAAAATATTAGGTTTCACACAGACACACAGAGCAGAGCTATCGCATCTGAAAGTGGTCTACTCTTAGTATCCATCCTCAGTATCCATCACCTGAATCTTCTATAAATTCTCTTTAACAAAAAAAGGCACCCAGGGAAGTTTAAATGACCCTGCCAAAGGCCTCATTGGTAATCTCTGATTATAAAAATTAGGGATAAACCAATATCAATATCATACTGATACCAGGCTAAAATGAGGTTATCAGTATCGGGAGAATTTCCCCAATACTAAAATCTGATACCAAGAGAGCCATGTGTTAGCATTTTTGACACATAGAAGAGATCTTAGATGTACCTAATGGTGAAAACAGATTATATCTCAATCACTTTTGTCCAGTGACCTCAAATCTATGGTCTTAGCCCATACAGTTGAGTAAAAACAACGGATCTGTACACTGTATTGGACGATACTTAAAAGTTCGGTCATCAAAATTGGATTATCGGCAGTGAAAAAGTGGTGCGGGTGCTTCCCTAATAAAAATGGGTCCAAGTCTCAGTGGCACCAGCCCCAACAAAGTAGGCCACCGCTGCTGTCACGAGTCTCTTTTCAGAGAAGCTCTATAGATGTTAATATTCTGTTTGAGATCATGGTGCACAAGTTCCACGTGGAACCTGTTGGGCAGGCTCTCTTCGTAGAACCCCGGAGTCCCATGCTCTGCTCGCATCTTAGACGAAAGGTATAAAACGGCCCCGTTCTTGCACAGGTGAACTAGGGTTTCCAGCAGCAGTGGATACGTCTCTGAGAGGTAAACAATGTCTGCACCCAGCACCATATCCCAGTCGCTGTGGAAACTGAGATGGTCCTGGCCCCAGGACAGAGGCAGGACGGTGGGAGGGACTGAAGGCCAACCAGAGGGTGGCATGTTAGCGGAGACATTGTTCTGAAGTTGTGCGACAGCCAAAGGAAGGTCTGTGAGGGTAACATCCGCCCCTGAAACATGAATATATGAGATTAGATCATTAAAAATACATAATAATAAGATAATAATTATGAAGATATGAGCTGTCAACTATGCAATTTCCCCTATGTGGACAATAAAGTTGTTGCAGCCACTTGGGACAAATTAACCTCAAGAAAATTAAAGTTACCTAAAGTCAATATTTGATTATGCACCCTTTATTACAATAACTAGATGACGTTTGTGACCCAACAGCACCAGAATCAACAAGCTCTGCCAAGAACAAAATGCAGCTTCTTGTTTGACAATGCATTTTTATATAAGATTCTAGGCACAGGATCAATTCTGTCCTATAGTATTTCAGTGCAGGGTAGAACAAATTGGATGACTGACTGATGATTGACAAATACAAGCCAAAAAACATTGTTCTCTCACTTTCATGCCTTAAGTTTAAAGCCCCAATCCGGGATTTTTTATCATACAAATGTGGGGTATATTCACATACATTCTTGAAGAGTTTGATCTGAAGATGGGATATCTAATTTTTTTTGGAACTTTCTTAACCCACTGAAAATCTGAATATAGGTCTCTTTTACTCCAGTGTTTACAAACAATCATAAACAAATGTTTTACAGCCACAAGATACGAGCAAATACAATTCAAAACTCATATTTACCTGCTCTCCAGTGTTAGCCCTTGTACCAAGAGCTCAGTCAATAAACTAGGGAATAAAAATATGTATCCATTGCTTATTTTTTTATTTGGTGGTGGAGCTACCCATTTGTTTACATTTGGATATAGTGTAATAGCCTAATTATAAACATTGTGGATGATGAGCAACATGGCTGTCATAATACATTAATCATTAAAATAATACCAATATGATTAGAAGCCACGGTGCTTAATGAATGACTTAGCTCACTGTAGTTGCTTGTAATCATATTACAAATTGAAATGACTAACAATACTTATTATGCACTATGTTTGAGTTATAATATATAGGCCAACATTTGATTATAATGTATTGTGGACGCGGGCTTCAAATTGAGTATTGCATGCTGGTGTGTCAATGCAGTTTTTGACTGTAAACCCAGAAGAAAGCAACATATAGACCTACCTAAGCGTGCAGCCAAAATACCAACAATGCCCGTCCCCGCACCCAGCTCTATGATGCGCTTTCCTCTCAGGTCGAGTGAATGTTCCTCGAAATAGCGACATAGGTGTAGAGCCTACACACACACACACAGTTTGTAATTAGACAAGCATCCATAAATAACATTTATAATATTACATTTTATATTGTAAATATTGTAATATTTAGAATTATACAAACTGATAAATTTCTGAATTAGTTTGAATAGGATACTCAGTCTTACAGCGTCCCACACTGGCGCAGCCACGCCGAGGTTGGCACTGAACACCTGGCTGATCTTTACTTCTTGACTGAGGAATTTGTACACATTGTCCTCAGAAAATGTATCGTCAAACAGACAGTCATCCGCAGGAAAAACAAACCCGTCATCACTTCCATTATAAGTCATGGTCCAGATGATCCAATAAAGTATCGTGTTCGAGATCGTGCAGGCAGCGGTAGCAGTGTAGATTTCCAGATCACAAAATAAGGGTCTCTAGTTTCTGCGCTTGAAACCAGAAAACGGCAACGTTATAGAACACACATCTGGGAAAAAATGTCCTACAGTTTTCTGTAAATAGCACAAAGTCCACCAAACATCTAAGCGGATAGGCACTTCAGTCAAATGGTCGTCCCCCATACAATCATTCGCAGCCATACATCAATGCCCCTGTGTTCCGCTCACAATAAGACTTCCGGTCGGACTTTTTCAAAATAAAAGAGCGATTCTGCAAAATTCTAAGTACACGAAGCTCAATGCAGCAGCCTCCACGTGCAATTTCCGATGGCTACACTGCTAGATAGCAAAGCTGCCACTGCCATCAAGCGTCCGACTCCGGCGTGAAAGCTCAACTCTACTTGGTAAAAGGAAAATAGTATCCCTCAGTATCCATTACAGTTTATACCCCCTCCAAATCTCAATAATTTCATATTTCATTTATTAACCATATTATCCACAATACATCAGAATGATAGGTAATCCTGATCTCTCTCTCTCTCTCTCTCACAGACACACACAAATCCATTCATTCAAATGTAAACGATAGTTGATATAGCATTCTAAAGAAATGTATCATAAATCTAATCATTATGGGACATATGTTGAAGCAGATATATATTTTATATAATCAAAGAAATTCACTCCACAACAAATTATGGACTTTGATTAGTTTTGGAAGGGTGCCGATGATTATGACCACCTTTTTTCTCCTTTAATTTAAGTTTTATCACACATAATTTTTCTAATTACCATAATTGTCCCTAAACAATAGCATATAACTAGATGTTCTGAGCACTGAATAGTTCTCGTGTTATGCTTTTTCTACAACTTTTTTGGCTAATCTTTATCAAGGGT